>VZRW01007218.1:0-42668 GCA_013398125.1 Aegotheles bennettii
TCGTGGGGGAGACCGACTTGCCTCAGGTGACTCCTCTGATGGACCCTCGTCTCCATTTTGGTCTGTTTGCCGCTCTATTTGCCCCTCCATTTCGAGAGCCCCACACCTGTTCTTCAAGAGTAGCCGGGAAGGGGAGGGAGGCCGAGGGGGTTTCGCCTGCCTTGCTGGGCAGGGACCTGTTTCCATTCCCCCTCGCCTCTCAGGTCCTCTTCCTGTACCCGATGGCAAGGGAGGAGGGGATCCTCTCTTTCTAGGGGAGCCTCTACCCACTGCCCTGTCCTCAAGGGTGGTAGGGCCTGACTCCACCAGTCTGTCTCCCTCTCACACTCCCTTATTGTCCTCAGCCTTCCCACCTCCTCCTTTAGCTCCATCCCCAGGCTGAGGTGAACTTTACCTTTTCCTTTCTTTTTAGTATTCTACCTTCCCAGATTGTTTTGTTTTATTTCTTACTGCTCCATATTGCTGGATGTGGTTTGGAAGGGTTTGCTTTATGCAAAATTTTTTGCTATCTGGTTACTTCTTCAGTAAGCGTGAAACTACTTTTGTTTGTGCACTTATTCATTGAAGTACATCCTGCATAGCCACTTTATTTCCTACCTCCAGCAGTCAAGAAGCAGGATGCACAGGTGAGAATTGCTTCAAAATAGTTACAAATTGTAAATATTTACATTTTCCTAGATTATACATAAATAACAGGATTTCCCCAGAAACTTTTTTCTCTTATTCTCTCAGTAGGTCCACTTAAAGGATATTTGCCCTGCCAGAGTATCAAATGATTTCATAATTGTAAAGTTTATTTGAGACAGCTACTAAAGACAGTAAAATGCCTGATTAAGTTGCATCACAAAAGATGCAAGTAAGATATATTGGAGCTTAGAATAATGGTTTTCATGTCAATTATGAGATATTTTAATAATCTTGTCATTAAAATGGTAATCATTTTTCAAATGTTCTTGAAATATTGAACTATAGTGTATATGCTGCTTCTGAAATACTCTTCATTCTTCCATTTTATTCCAGTTTGGAACTGGAAATTTTGTAAACTTCCTGAACAGACTGTAGCTCTTGTACTCTTCCTTTGCCCAACTTTTATCTTGAGAAAAATGAAGACCGGGGCTGAACACTATTCATGAAAATGCAGGGCAAACTGATGATCAGTTACAGTTGCCAGCCTAACACATCTAAAAAAATGGCTGCATGTAATATAAAGTATGTTTTTTATCTGTGAAGATTTGATCTTCAGTGCTTATTCTTCCCGTACCAGAATCAAATTAATCAATAGATAACTGTTTGCAACAGTTTTAACTGACTTGATTTTTGAGAGAAGTGTCTGCTTGTATGTTTTTTATCATTCTCCTTTTCTAAGTGTTCATAGCAAGTATTAGATTCATTGGTGAAGGAGTGACAGTCGGTGGAGCATGATCTTGGAGTTAAGTTACTGTTGGGATGCTGTGCCACTTGGGACCAGAATGGTCTTCTGGGCTGCTAGGTCTGGCAGTGTGTGCAGGAAGGAGAGGGTAGATCTTCTCTTCAGTCATTGCTTCTCATTCTGTCTCTTTCATTCTGCTTCAACTCAGCTTGTTTTCATGACATGGAGGAACAAAGGAACCTGAATCTTTAGACAGGAACATGCTCATATGGTATCTTATTATTAGGTTCTTCAAGCCATTAATTTTCAATGGATTGGCTGTTTGTAAGAAGTTGACAATTAAAAGAATCTGCCGTTGTATTTCATTTTTACAGATCTCTAGTTTTCATAAACTAAAAGGGATTACTTATTTAAATATAACTGGTGATATCCCCATATCTTTGTAGTGGACTGATGTATGTTAAAGACCATGATTGCAAAACAAATATAAGTCTTTGGAAGTGTTCTTACTCTAGCAGCAGCCACGATTCACAGAGCAGTGGGAAATGTACTCTAGGTGACCCTGCTCTGGCAGGGGGGTTGGACTAGATGATCCTTCGAGGTCCCTTCCAACCCTAGAATTCTGTGATTCTGTGATTCTGTGAAAGCCCTGAAGGGAGGTACTGTCTTACCTAAAATAATTTCTAGAAGAGCAGCAACTGAGATTCTGTGCACTATATTGTTTACTTTTGCTGTATTTATTCATTTTCAGCTTTCCTGAAATGCAGTATTTCCAACAAGAGAATGTGAGGAAAATTCTTACAGATGTTCTATTCTGCTACGCCAGAGAAAATGAGCAGTTGCTTTATAAACAGGTAATGAAAATACTGTACAGGTGGCATTCATTGACTCAACATTTTCTATACAGTTTGACAATAATGTGGTTCTGTTGTATCTGAAGTTGTATCATAATGCTAAAGTAATCAAAGAGCTACTTGTCAGCTGGATAGTAAGAAATGTAAGCTCATTGAATAACATGCTTTTTCCTCCTAACACAGCCTCTCAAATTGTTTTCTTAAAGGTTGCTAAGTTTTCTAACTTCAAATATCTTTATAAACAACATCTTTTTCTTCATTGGTGTTTCAGAAAGAAAAAAAGAAAGACTTTCCCTGCTTAGGGAAAGAAAGAAAATATGGAGCAGGATTAAAAATGGTACTGAATAAACAAAAAGCCTAAATAGTGACTTCTGAAATTTAGGCAAATTGACTATTTTAAGTTTTTCCTCAAAGTGCTAAAGCCGTGCAATACTTTATCAAACAGATCCTTTATCTAACCCTGTAATATCCAAATACAGTGCAGCTGGCGAACACCTCTTGACTGAAGGATAAGGGTGCTACAAAAACTGCTTTTATAGGTTTACCTGAAGGAGAGCTTGCTTAAACCATTTTTGATAAAATGGTAAAGAAAACCTTAAAGCTATGCTAACTATGCATCCATTTGGGATGCAGGCTAATTTAATTCAACATTCGTTCTGAAGGTTTTGAAGTGAGAATAAGCTTGATACTAATAGACCAATAGGCAGAGTAATGACGTAAGTATACTTGTATTTGTTTCTTCAGGCTATTAACTGTAGGGTGAGTAGGGACTGACAAAGTGAAGGATACACTGTGTGCATGGACAAAGGATAAACTGTAGAGCAGCAGGCTTTAGGTAGACAGACAATTTTTCAAGACAAAAATACAGAGATTCAGTAAATATGAAGATTTTTGTAAGACACTAGATGTTTTCAGTCATTGTCTGAGACAACCCTATCCTCAAGCCAGGAAATTAGTGGCATTTTGTGAACAAAATGACACACATGAGTTGAAGGAACAGTTACTTCTGAAGAACTGCCTTTCAGGTTATATCAAAAATCAAATATATAGTTATCAAACATATGAATTCTCCATCAACTGGTTATTTCTCATGTTTGACAGACTGTGAGCAAAGAGTAATCTTGCATGAAAACAAGAAAAATGAAATTTGTGAGCTGTATTTTGAAGAGCACTGCTAAAGAAAACACTTGAACAGTGTTCAGCCTCCCATTTCTAGTGAATGTAGGCCAGAGTACTGATGATGGGAAAATGGAAGAACAAATTCCAGCTAATTTAGTCTATCATTTATTGAACAAGAAGTATTATTTTACTCTTTGATATGACTTAAAAGGACTTAATTACCCTCTGCTCATATTTAAAATCCTCTTGACTCCTAACCAAGAAATAATACCTTTCTACATAAGGATGGAATATTTAGCCAGATCAAATTAAAAAAAAAAAAAGCCCTGAGTTTCATCACAAGCTGTTAAAGCTATTATTTTCTACTAGGTGACACCCCGTTTAACATAGACCATATTGTTAATAGTTATGGGATTTTATTGAATTAATGAGACTGTTATCATGTAGTAGAATGTCTTGCTGAGTTAATTGAAACTGCAGAGATTATATAAATGGTATTAATGAACTTTGACTGCCTGATGCCTCAGCTTTAATAAAGACTGCTTGGTGGGCTAAATGAACATAGGCAGATAAAAGAACAGGTTCAATTTTGTGAGCCTACAGGCTGTTGATGAAGAAAACTTCTTTACCTCTGCTTTCAACTGGTATGCATCAGTAGTGCAGTAATTCCAGGAAGGGGTTGTCACAGGGCTAAGGGGAGAGGTGAAGCACAAAAAATTAAATAAAATTTGATCATGAAAAACTTTTGATTTAATCTCTCTGAAGTGAGATTCCATCTTGGCCTGCATCAAGAACAGTGTGGCCAGCAGGAATAAGAAAGTGATTGTCCTGCTACGCTTGGCACTGGTGAGGCTGCATCTCGAGTGCTGGGTTCAGTTTTGGGCCCTTCACTTCAAAAAAGACATTGAGGTGCTGGGGAGTGTCTAGAGAGGGCAACAGAGCTGGTGAAGGGACTAGAAAATATGTCTTATGGGGAATAACTGAGGGAGCTGGGGTTGTTCAGTCTGGAGAAGAGGAGGCTCGGGGGGGACCTCATCACTCTCTACAACTGCCTGAAAGGAGGCTGTAGTAAGGCAGGGGTCGGTCTCTTCTGCCATGCCCATAGTGAAAGGACGAGAGGAAACTGCTTTAAATTACAGCAGGGCAGATTCAGGTTGGACGTTAGGAAAAATTTTTTCACTGAAAGGGTGATTAAGTATTGGAATGGGTTGCCCAGGGAGGTGGTAGAGCCACCATCCCTGGAGGTGTTCAGNTTCTGTGATTCTATTCTAAGTGTGTTTAATATATCACCATCTCATGGTGCTGTGCCAAGTCCAGAAAATAGCAAATGATTATGGTTTTCCTCTCTCGTTGTGGACATGTGTCACTTCTATTAGGAGCTTTTTTTTTCTTACCTCATTTCAAAAGCATGGTTTTATTTTTGTTTGAGTTTGTTTGTTTTTTTTTTAATTAATGCTCCTGTTAGCTTATTAGTAACAGTCCTGCTTTTTTGTCCCTGTTCCCCTCCCTTTTTAGATAACATTTGTTTCATGTCCATCAGTACCTTTCTCTGAATTAGCTAATAGGAAATAGAGTTTGTGGTGGTGACAGGATGTTTTTTTTCCCTCTTTTAGCAAATACCTATGTTGCAGTCAGTCTTCCTGTCCTACTATTTTTATTGGTTGTTTTTATCATTGGCTCAAGCCCCGCTTCCCGTAATAAGTTTTGCTACATCAAAGCCTAGACTATTTTCTTGAAAATAATGAAGGTTACCATTAATTCATCAATAACAGATCACCTCCAAGCTGCTGTCTCCACAGTGACCTGAATACAAAGCCAAAATTAAGGAGTTTGTCTTCATATTCAATATCCATCATGGGACTGGTCCTGTTGTTCCCTGTAAGAATTTAACAGTCTAATTTGTATGACCACATATAAGAGCTACATTTGATATTAGAATTATAACACTTGTCCAGTAAATGAAAACTTATACTACTGTCTGTCAGCAACAACAGGACCTGATGTTTCGCTTTCAAAATATTTGAAAAAAGTTATAGTTCCCTGACAATTTGCATTCTTATAAATGTAAATAAAGTGTATCTGAAGTTTTCAGCATTTTATTTAAACTATTGCATAGCATCATCATATAGTCTTATAAGAAACAATCAATAATATTTGTTTAATATGCATATATGCATGAAAGTTGTCTTTCTGGTAGGGTTTGTAGGTTTTTTGACCAACATGAAGTAACAATTTATTTGATGAGGAAAAAGATTTTTCTGTCCCTAGTCAAATGGAGTAGAATGTTGTGAAGCTGTATTACAGATCTTAAAGGCAGAATCCTCACTGGGATCGTTGAATCTAAAGAGAGTAGTAGATTGTGCTTAAGAGTATGTAAACATTACTCTTAGCATACTTCTGTAAGTCTGGTGCCAAAATTCTGGTCCTAGTTACACTGAGGAGAAAGTGACAATTAAGCTAAATCATTAGTCTAACTATTGTTTGTTCATGATTTGATTGCCCTTAAGAGAGGTCAATATAATTTTGAAATGCACTTTTCATTGTAGAAATGCTGTATTTCTGGATTTCTTTCTAAACCATAGACTGTATTATGAAATCAGTATTTTGTTGTAGCTGGAAAGTGTCATAAAATTATCTGAGCTCTGTCAACTTATTAACACTAAAGAGTTGTAGTAAACTACAGCATTGAAGAAATATGTGTATGCATATTACACTAGTGACGTTTCTTGCCAAGCTAAAAATCTCTAAATATTTGAAGTACTCTTGTAACTGAAAGATCAGAGGTATCTTTTTGAAATCCTGATATTTCATCATCTGTTTGTTTTGTTTTTATTTTATGTGGGCAGCCACATTATGATTCTACTTTATTATAAAGTTGCTATATTATTATGTTGGAAGAATGTATGATGTGCTTTTATCTTTTATAACTAATTCTTATTTTATGTCCTATTTCTTTTTCTTCAGCTTATATGTTTACAGCTTATGTGATACTTTTATTAGATAGTCAAGCTTTTGGCATTTCCATTTCTCTTATTTCATGTTAGTATATCAGGGCAAATAAAAGATTAGATGTGGAGCTGTTAATTAACGGAGGGCTGTATGTATGAAAGTACAACCCAGGTTATCTACAGTTTATTTAAATATTTATGCCACATATATTTATTGTCTAATCCTGGACCTATCTTCCTGTCTCTCCTATTCCTTTCCCGCTTGGTATGACCATAAGACTTCCAGAAATCTAAAATTCTCAATTTGTAATCTAACCCATATTGCTGTGTTCAGGAATTTTACATCAGCTCCTGAAATCAAGTGGCTACATTGGGTTTAATCTTTTTTTTTTTCTAACTGAATTTCTTATTTACCCTTCATCTTTTGAAGTAGGCCCTAAAGGTTCAGAAATAGGAAGAGAAGGAAAACATCCAAACTTCAGTAGTTTTGGTGTTTTTAGCTTTGCCCAGTCAACTGAATGCTATTGCTGCAATCCTACAGTTAAGACTGTAGCAGTCATCTCAGTCCTGAAGAAATTAAAATTATACTTCCTAGGAATTCAGTTGATAGTACACAGAGAAACTTCCAAACCCTTTTTTTTTTTTTTCAACACTGCTAAATATTGGGCTTTCCTCTTACAAACAGGTAAGAGCCACTCAGAATAGGTAATGATCTAGGGAGGGCTTCCATACCTACCTCAGTTTGGACCACTTAAGGAAAATCCCAATTATTTCCAATAAAAGTTAAATTTTTTTAGTATTTAACGGATCTGTGTGATGAATATGAAGCTGATAACTTCCTGATACTGAATACTCCTAAAAAAGCTACATGGTATATCAACTGATATACCAGCAAAACAGCAGGGGAGCTGCACAAGTATGGAACTCTTTCATTGCTCATGTCTGTCCATCACTGAAAGCGCTGGAAAAACAAGTGGAGAGGCTTCCTAGCTTGGAACTGCAAGCAAAAAAGTACAGCAGCTCCTGTCTAGGGACTCATTATCTGACTCCTGACAGCAGCCTGAGATGCCTATGAGCTTGACAGGCCAAATCCAGTACTGTTTCTGCCAACAGGAGAGTCAGACTGGTCTTTCTGGCACTCCTATCTGCCCAGAGTACTCCTCTAGAGTTGGTGCTGAGGTTCCACTTGATGAAGTAGTTGCAGCTCTGAACTGGAGCACTGCTGGCTGCATGCTGTTCATTCTGCAGCCGGACAAAGACTCCATCCAGTGTGAGACCCAGCACGGAGTAGCCTGAGCGCCTGGTACCAAGCCCTAGCTGGAGTTGGTGGTTTTAGGCTGAGGTCAGGAGTTCCCTCCCCTTGGAGTGATCCCTGTGTCTGGAGACAGCCAGATAGGTCTCAACCCTTCATCCCACTTCCCTTCCATCACTGAACGGCTCCCCTCACATGTTTTGTATGGCTGACCTCCACCCCAACATTGTAGTCCACCACTGGAAGCACAACTCCCCTCACATAACCAAATTCCCTAGTTATTGGAGAATCCTCCAATCCTCCTTTTTTCTGATCTAATCTGAGGGAAGGGGTGGAATATCTGCTGAAGATGAGGTTTCATTCTACAGGCTATAGTTCTACCTGCCAATGTGTTACTGCTTGCCAGCTGGATTGCTTGTTTCCTGAAGCAGTTGCTTCTGTTCCTTGATAACAAATTGAGAAGCCCCAGGTGAACCAAGGCAAATCAAGACTCTTTTTTGTTCCTGGTGATCTCTGGGTAAAAGCACTGATGGCTGGCTTGGGTGACCCAGCCATATTTCTAATGCTGGCCCAAGTCCTCAACTGTCCACCAGTTTCTTCTGTTCTGATTCCTGCAAGTTTCTGTATTTTTTCTGTGTCTTAATATAGATTGCATATCTAGTGCATATCTCTAGTGGAACAGTACCAACTTTCCTATGCATTGTGTTATAATGAGTTTATTTTTAATATTGACTTAACAACTTTTTTAAAAAAACCGAACTACCCTCATTTTATTTCTCATGTCTGTAGGAATGCAAGTTTCATTTTTTAATTTCCTAAATAGCTGCCCTTGCCTCCTCTGAAGGCTACTGTTACACTTTTATCTATGATTCTGGAACATTATCAAATAAAAAATAATTTTAAATTTTGTAATTTCTCCCTGTTGCAGATCTTTGTACTGTGGATCATAATTGTAATTATTATAAATAAAATTCATATTTATGAACATAGATGTTGGAGTAAACTGCCAGGTGCAGGGTTGCCTACCATTGCCAATTTGTTGTCTGTGTTCAAAAGAGGGAGAATAACTTGCTTCTGTATATTATAGAAGAATAAACACTTGGATTTAATCAGAATTTAAGATAAAAGTCATTGATTATGAAACCACTTTGCTAAGAATGTAAATGTTCCCGCTTTTATTTAGTTTTCACATAATATTGCTGGCTGCCTGATGCAATGCAGTAGGAACTAGTATATGACTGTAAAATCTTACTGTACTTTTGCTTCCTTTTACATTTAGGGTATGCATGAACTTCTGGCTCCCATTGTCTTTATCCTGCATTGTGACCACCAAGCTTTTTCACATGCCATTGAAGCTGCACAACCAAGGCAAGTATTGTATTTGTATAGTATTAAAAATTCACTTTTTTAATAAAAATAATTAAATTGACTGGACTAGAACTTACAAATATGTGTTCCTTAATTCTTTGTTTATAATCGATAACTTGATACCAGGAATTGTTGTGTCCTCGTGGTTTGATGTGAATGTCCATATTTCATCTTCCCCACTACAGCTTCTGAAAAGGGTATTAAAAGTATAGACACTGGTCCCTCCACAGATGCTAGCTGGTGAAAAAAGGAACCTAAGGAAAATATTAATCAAAAAGCTCACATATCTACCTACCATTTCACCTCATTCTTATTGTGAAAAACAATTTCTGTTTTATCATTGCAGAGAGGAGGCAGATTAGAGAACTACAGTCATAGAATGGGCATGTTACCAACTCTGTTTCCTCATATCTTAAAAGAGAAAAAAAAATCAGTATAAACAAATTGTTGTGATTGATATTTCTTTCATCACCTGCAATGCTGTAGCTGCAATGTCTGTCTATCCTTTGACTTGGTAGCAACATTAAGTTTGCCTATTGATTCTTCATTTCACTCAAATGGTGTGTGTGTACATGTAATCATACACATATGTATAAAATATTGCATCACACATGATTTCCTGGCAACCAGATGCAGATGCTTTTTTTCTTGCCCTATATGTAAAGATATTATTTTTTAAACAAAAAAACAGTTGCCTTCATGTATTACTTGTGATATTTAGGACATAGCTTTTCATTTGTCTTTCTGCACTCTCTTTTGGAGTCCAGCAGTGAATAAAAGTCAATTTAATTGTGTGTACTATGCAATATAACCTCTTTTAGCACCCCTCAATGTGAGTGTCCAAAGACAATTAAGCATCAGGATGGAGATTATTTACAAGTGTGTGATTTTATTCAATGTCTGTCCTTAGATATCCTGAAATTACCTAGAAGCTCTTCAGTGCTAAGTTACTTAAAATAACCATATGTTATGCACAGCATTCTGTTCCATCACCACTGAAAAAGTAGAGCTAAGCAGCAAAGTAGATGGAAAAGAGTTGCTGTCACTGATTAATTGCTGTTAAAGTACAATAAAAATACAGGCTATTAAAACAAAATAAATTAATGTTTTGATACTGCATATTTGACCAGTAACCATATTTTTGTTGTTTGGGACAAGCAGTGATAGATTGTGCAGCAATCAATTATTCTAGATCAAGCATATTCAAATAATACATTGTGACATTCAGTAATTTGTTATTTGGAATAATTAGATGGTTACTTCATTGTAGTGCAGACAAGGCAGCTAATTTGTTTTTGATCTTTATAAAAAGGAAAGACTTCATTTGTTCAATGGAGTTGCTCTTTTTAATTAAAAAGGCTAGTTTTCTCATTTGCACTTTATATGAAAGTTGGCTTATAAATACATAATAGTACATGCAGAACACTGACCAAAAATAAACATTCACATTTGGATTGTTCACTGTTGCCTTTTTCAGTGAGGAAATGAAAGTTCTTTTGAATCCTGAATATCTGGAACATGATGCCTAGTAAGTTTGAACAACTTCCTTTACATTTAATTTGCTCTTATTTTTAATGCATTATTTAACACCAAGTTTCTGGGTTTTTCCCCTTCAGTGCGATGTTCACACATCTTATGAAAACTGCAGAACATTGGTTTTCAACTTTTGAACATGACAGTCAGAAGGTAAATATTGCTCTAAAATGTATTTATGGTATTTTTAAGCAAATGTAATTGAAGTAATTTGAAGTTAATACAGCATCTTCTCTTAAACAATTTGGTTAAAGGAAGTTTACAATTTGTAGAGGTTCTTCAGAATTTGGTCATAAGCACTTGTGGAAAGTCTTCCAGTTGAGAGTTCCTATCTGTTAAAAGATCACTTGGTAATCAAAAGCCAAATGAACAAACACAGATTCTCCTATGTATGAGTGATGTTCTTGTATAGCATTTGAGATAATGCCTGTCAATGGCACATCTATGTGCTAAAACTGGAGCAAATGTCAGGTTAAATAAATGCATATAGACAGTGTTTAACATGTTGAGACTTGAATTGTTTTCAACTATTTACAATATAAACAATTTGCTGTGGAACCAAAACTTTAATCAGACTGTCCATGAAAGGTTAGGGTGCATCTTTCCCTGACTTCATCACTCCATTTCCTTACTTCTTTTTTTCTTGATCTCAGGGTATTTGAAACAGAAAGAATGTCTGTGCCCTCAGATCTCCTGTGTAGCTGTACAGACAACACTGTATTTAGTATGTTGCTTCTTTTCATAGAAAACTTTTTCTATTTTCTGGGTTCAGTTCTACAGAACTCTTCTTTGCAGGGATCTTCTAGGGGCCATCTAGTCCCTGTTTTCCATGCATGGCATGAGGGACAATTCCCTCAGTCAATTGCTCAAGATTTCACTTGAATACTTTTTTCCTGTTTCTTTCACTGTTTACATTTATCTCTTTCATGTAATTCTGAAAAATTATTTGTGTGTTGGAGTGTTATGTAGAAGGCTCTATCAAAACATAGCCATATTGCAGGTACTGCCAAGACATTCAGTGTATTATATCCTAAAAGAGTTGTCTTTCAAACTTAGCTTCAGCTTGATTCATTTCAACCTTTTTCACATATACCATGGGGTGAGTATATAGAATTTACAAAATACTAATAAGAATTTGGTTGGTTTGGATGTCCACATGTGCACCCAAAACCTATATTTGCAAACTAATTACAGAGTACTAGTTAGAGAAGTGGTTTTGCCTGTCTGTTGAGGAAAAATGTGCTCACCCAAGACACTTACATAAAAGCTTCTATTTTCTTTAAATGTTTAAATGTATCTGTGTATATTTTTATTAGACATGGAGCATCAGTATCTTGGCCTAAGCTATCTAGAGTTACAAATGACTATTTGGATTTGGGTTTTTATATAATTCTCAGTACCTAAGGGTAAAGCATATGAGATACAAATTTTATGAACTTATTACATAGTCACTTTTATTCCAACAGCAAAGCTGTGAGACATGTTTCTTTGAATGTAGCTTTTCAGAATTCAGTGTATTCAAATGTATTTGTTCCAATTTCTGTGACAGAGGTGGTAAAGTCTAAGGCTGAATTTTGTTCTGGGAATAACTAGGTCTGCTCACAGATTTGCAGTGCTTGGGTAGAAGGTGAAAGTTTACATTGCCATTTCCAGTCCTTTTGTGGCATAAAAAATTAACGATACAAAGCACATGGATTAATATCTAGTTATTTGTTCCTGTTCTTTGCAAACGTGTATAATCTTTAATAATCCTTTCTTGTACGTATGCCTTTTACAATCATGACTTTGAGGGTTGGCTACATAATGAAGTATGAATCTTCACAAAGGAAGCAATGAAAGCTCGTGCTCTGAGAGACATGTTACATTTTATAGCCTCTAACGGTTCCATTACTCCCAATTGCTATTAGAGGAGCTTCTCCAGCTACTACATTCCCTAGTGGTTAATGAGAGAAATCTGTCCATGGTTTATACTTGTACTATGTCCTAGCCTCTCTTTACTGCTGTAGCATTTGTTTTCTGAGTGCATGAATATATAAATTAGTATAAACTGCCAGCCATTCCATGTTGTGGTAGGTAATGTTTTGTGGCAGGATTTGGTGACTCTGTTTCTAATACTTGGATCTAAAATTTTCAGCTGCATTTCACTGATATCCATACTTAAACTGTTCTCAGAGGTGAATCTGATGCTCTCCTGTAAATAGTATAGCACATCTCTGAGCCATCCCTCTTTTTGTCTTTTTATTGTGAACCGCATGTCTTTGGGATTTATATTTTGTGTTGGCAGGAGAAGAGTAAACCTGTGTGCTCAAATGTTTCTCAAGACTTAGAAGCTCACCAAAAGAAAATGAGTGTTTTGTCTCATGTGGCAACTTAATATATAGTGAGTATGGGCAGGGCACAGTATCGTGTTGTCCACTTGGCTTCTGTGCTTTAGGCACAGACACTGTGAGTTGTTTCTAGTTAAACATTTTGACGGTTTGCTTGTATTACTTTATTTGAGCATCTTTTTGTTTGGGCTGTTTCTTTCACACTAGCTGATGTGATTTTTTGAAGCGATTTCAACTGACTACATGTATTGTCATTTTCTTTACCAAATTGCATGAGAGGAGACAACAGTCATATCATATGCACTCTAGTCATCCACTAGGCTTCTTGGTGGGGTGCACCAAATCAGGAGGCATTGATGGTCAAGGCATTGGTTATTGATTACAACTGGTGTCCCCACAGCTTCTGTGATGCTTTGAAGATTTCTGTTAATGGGGTTAATTTCTGCAATGCTGATGAACTGCATTTTGATGAATACCATTTAGTTATCTCATGCTTTTAAAAATGGCAAGCCAGCATGTATTATTTGATGCACTTAGCCATGTTGATAGTCAGTCAGTCTGACAGTCAGCCATGTGTCAGTGCTGCATTATGCCAAGGTGTACAAATGCTTCAAGTGACAAATAACTCCAGTTTTGGCACTTCTCCGTAAGAAGAAGCTTGCATTAGTTTTGATATTCAGAATCTTTTGATACTTAACCCCATGCTTGAGAGCCCGTCTTCTAATTTTGTAAAGATGGCTTTAAACCCACAGACAACTAAGGATGTAAAGACTAATCTGACTAAGTAGCTAGTCTTCTTATCTTACAAGTTCAACTAAGTAGAAGGATTCTAATGTTGAGATTTCTGTACAAGAATCTATGCCTATAATCGATAAAAACTTAAAAATACAGATCTTTTGAGTCATCAGAGTTATGAGTGCATGTAGTGGTCAAGCTGAAGTTAAACTCAACTTGAATAAACAAGAATAAAGTTCATATACCAAATATGTGCCAACTGATGGAACATGCACAGTCTGTGAATATGTAGAATTACAGACTTTTATGATAAGTTTCAAAGATAAATTGGTATGTGTGCAAAAAATTACTGTAGACTAGCATTAACATTAAGGCAATGTTACCACATCCATATCATACTTTAAGAGTATTTTCTGTACAGATTAGAAGGAGATTAGTGGATACCCTTTTTCAGTATTTTGCATTCTGATGTATGACCAAGAAAATAATGCAATAGGTCTGAAACCACAATAGGAAATAGCCATACAACGGAGAAACAAAAGTCAGGGTAAGCAGAAGGCTGCCCAATTTTGTAATAAAGAAGTTAACAGAATAATTAAAAAAGGAGGTAAGAGAAATATCCTTTCTCAACGTACCTGCAGCTGTGAAGAACTTAGTATTTATGTAAGTAGCAACATTTCTTGCTAGCCCCTAAGATGCTAGATGTTTTATTTTAAATTTCTGTTTGGAAGGACAGAAAAGATTTTGAATTAAATGATGCCATTGCAGTGAGCTTTATTTGACAGTCCGAGGGAGCTTGTGTCAAGCATTTTGCTAGGGAATCTTAAATGAGTATGTCTTGGTACCACAATAGCATGGCAAAACTGCCACACTGTAATGGGCAGATCAGTCCCTTTGCTGCAACTGCCATAGCAAAGCAACAATTAAGCATATTTCAAGATATAATTTATAATCAATCAGATCCTTAAATAGAAAAATTTTACCTGAAATCACTGATCAGCATACTACAATACTTTCTGCAGTACAGAAATGGAATAATTAAGAAAAAAATATTTCAAGCAAAGGAGATCAACATAAAAAATAGGCTTTTTGGTAGAAATTATTAAAATGTTCACTGCCCACTTGAATGTTAAACCATGTTGTAAATGTTTGTGAAACATGGTTACTTCTCTTCCTTCCTCCTAAAATGCTGATACAGGAGAATGGGGTTGAAGAGGGACTACAACTGTAGGAAACAACCTTGGGGATAGTTTATACAACAAGAAAAACCCTTTCTTTTTTATTGAATGTTAAAAATAATGTGCTTTTCACTGTATTGAACTAAGTGAATTTGTCTTTCAACAGTTTAAACTGTAATGAAGTCTTCTGAAAGTATTAACCCTTTGACCTTGATAATGCTTCTCTAGCAATATACTGAGCGAAAGGGTAGAAAAACAATAACTATTTTTTAAATTGAAGCTTTTAGGTCGAAGAGCCATGATGACAGATTGCAACAAAGACATTGCAAAATCTTGGCTTCTTACTGTTACAATTTTCCCTCTTTTATAACTTTAACATTGTGTCTGACAGCTTAATTCTCCATTTCCCTTTCCCCAGTCTTTCTCTTAATAGGTTTGACTTGTTCTTTTCTACTTCTCCTCCTGCTTTTTACATGTTTCCTATTCAGTAGGGTTCATTACTTGCTGCATTTCTTTCTAGCATTGTGTCTCTTTTTCAATAATACTTCACTCTTTCGTAAGAAGAACAAATTTTAAGCAGTATCAGGTTCAGGATGCTAATACTCCAGTAGTTTTCTTCCTCTGTTTTTACTTGGTGTGTTCTAAATCATGATGTAGTTTGCACAACCTTTACGTCCAACCAATTACCTTCTAATCGTCAGGTTCATCTCACTATTCTATTTCTTTTTTGTTTTCAAAGTTTTCTGATGCTTTATCAATGTTGTGTGGATTTTGAGGTACAGACACCAGATTTTCTAATCAAGGGAAGGCTATTTAGAAAGGATTGTTCAAAAAGAAATTATTTCCTATTTGGTATGCAATTTATTGTCCTCTGAGGGCCTGTATTCTCTACTAAGTTACCATTTATCTGCTTTGCTCTGGACTGACTCAGACTGCTGATATTAAAGCTATAATAAAGCTGTCAACACTTTGTCAGAGCATGAAAAGTAAAGCACACATGGAAAAGTTGATGTGCAGAATGAGGGAATGAACCTTGGCATGCCTGGGAAGAGGAATCCCACAACACCTTTCACAGAAGTAGATACTTGAAATTCTTTTACTACTTAATTCCAGTCTTTTGCTGGAAAAGAAACAAGTTATTAATATTTTTATATTTATTTTGAAGCCAATTATTAAAACAAAATAAATCTAGACAATCCATTTAGACAACAAAGCTTCATGGGTGTTCCTTTTTTTTCCCCATTTTCTGTGTCTGCAGGAGAAAGATGTGATTATTACACCTATGCCATTTGCAAGGCCACAGGACTTAGGCCCATCTATTGCTATTGTAGCAAAGGTAAACCAAATTCAGGATCATCTGCTGAAGAAACATGATATTGAGTTGTACATGCATCTGAACCGACTGGAAATTGCACCACAGATTTATGGACTGTAAGTGTTTGCAAAGCATTATTTAAATTAATTCCTTCTATTTTTATTTCATTATATTAGGACATTTTTTTCCTTAAATTTAGGATTAGAGACTGGAAAGAAGTACATCTTATCTTGTATAACTTACTCAAGTGGCAGCATTACAGTAAATGACACCCCACTATTGTATTTGTGATAGTGGTATTCCCAGTGCAGATAAACTCTGTTCAGCTACATATTAAGAGAACCTGACAAAGACTCCCAGTGCAGTGATGAAGCATGTGCTGAATTGAGTATATATTCTACCTGTGGTTTTCTTATAAGAAGTGGGATAATAAGACACAAAGAAGGGCAGGGGGGGAATTGAGTGGTTTATTCATTGAATGGTTTATTTACTTAATTTTATCACTCTTTCGGTATCAATGAACTTCCCCCTATTGCAATAATAGGGTTTCAGAAGCTGGTAATACAGGTGTGGTGCAGCATGTTAAAAGTTTAGGCATGGATATAACAGAGTCAGCCCAGGTAGTCCTTGTTCCATCAAGCTGTCTCAGATCCGTTCAGCTGGTTGTAGTGTGCACCCCATTTCATTGGGCCAGGTGCAACTTTGGATGTGCCCTGGTCCACATGTTTGCACAGCATTGTGTCCAAATCACTTACAGCTGCTATTGTCAGTCTGGGTCAATACAGAGTGTGCAGCTTGGATGAAGCAGGAGTAACTGTGAATTGACTGTGGTTTTGTGCAAGAATTTTGCCTTCATCATTTGTAATTCTAGATGTTTGATTCATTTTTATCATTCCTTAAAGAGCTGGTAAGTCATATGTGCAATTGCAATTACAGAAGAATGACACTTTTAATTTTTTTTTTACTTTTTGCAATGGTTTAAAATAAGGTTGGCTTTGCCTTAAATTAAAAGAAAAAAAAAGGTTAAATTTATAGGTGTGAATTTCCAAATGTAATTGTGAATTACATTTACCAACTCTGTAGAAAATGTAGAAAGGAAGGGAAGAGGTGACTGTGTACATGTCAGGCCATAACTGCAACAATGGACATTAAATTCTAATTTGATGTTATAGTAAAATGGAAAAATTCTGTGATTTGGTATACCCTCAAGAATAGAGTTGAACTAAGACTAACTAGTAGTCCCAGACTTAAAAATAGCGTGCATTAGGAAGATAAATGTAATTCTACAAAACTTGTTTAAATAGTTTTGGTAGGAATGGGTTACAGGGAGAGGAAGAATAAGCCAAGTAAACTCAAGGTATTAAAAAGTATGAAAGGACTGATTGTCCTATTACAGTATTTTTTGCATAGGGTAGAGTTGTGTATTTTCTTAATATCTTCTCTAGTCTGGAAGAGAAAGCAAGCATGCCTAATAAACTTCAGGGGTAGTAATGAATAAGCAAGCAGTATAAATATCAAGGAAAACAGAAAGACTGTTTCTTTTTTAAGAAGGCTTATGAGAACACACAGAAAATTAAATAAGATAAACCTCAGAAATTTGCAAAAACATATTTGGGACAAAAATAATTTGTACTGTAAGTATTCACTTCAGTATAAGATTTTGCCTTTCAGTAGGAGAAATAATTGAAAGAAAAAATAAGACTTTAGCTCAAAACATAACATTATAATAACAGAAGAATAGTGCAGTCTGGTGTGGCATAAATAGAACTGAATCTGAATAAAGAAATTTACAGTTAAGGGAATGAATTATGAGAGAGAGCTTCAGGCTGACTATCAGGAAAACGTTACTAACAGGGAGCTGTTAGACTGTAAAATAATATATCAAAATTAACAAAGCAAAAACCATCAGAAGATTTTAAGCGTAGACTTTGAAAAGCTCTCAGAAATGGATAGTATCATAGAGAATGAGTCTGCATTGGCAGAAGAGGAAAGTAGGTTGCCTATTAGGTCATACTTTTCTCTGATTTCTGATTTAATATAGAGGACAGGAGAAAAAGAAAGGGAAAGGAACATGACTCTGTTGTATTATTCTCACCTTTAATGATGTCTGTATTTTTTAGAATAGTGGTTTCCAATCGTGAGCCAGCTGACAGTCTCAGATGCTGGAACTTTTCCTGTATTTAACATTTCTTGAGCTAGAAACAGCATTTCTTAAACATAATAGATTATTAATAATTGCTAGACATAACCCAAGTGCAGAATTCATGTGAGCTTTTTGTTGAGGTTTATTGTTTTGCTGAAGTTTTTTGGGTTTGCCAACAATGAATATTCATCTGTTAGCCTTAATATCACTCAAGGAATATACAAATGGTAGAAGGAAGAATGGGAACTTCCCCCAAGGAGATATTACGGCATTCCTGGTGAAAAGTATCAACACAAAAGACTTGTATTTAGTCACAGTCTCCCCTAGCCTGAACAAGTTACAAAGTTTACTTTTAAAAATATATAATATTTTATACTCTGCATCTGTCTATAACCTTCTGGGGCAAGGTAGAAACAATTTTTACTTATTCTTTGTGTTTTCATACAGTTGATTTCAAACTTCGATTTGAAATAGTACTTTTATTTTTCAAACACTAGGGAGTCTTGTTCTGGTGGGAAGTCAGGTACCCTAATCTGTTGTGCATTCCATGTTCGGAAACTGTCTTGTAAAATAAAATGTGATTACACACTTCTTGAAGTTCTGCTTACCTGCTTACAAGACCAATTTTAACAGCATTTCAGTACCTGGGGTACAACTCATGGATTTTGGTTGCTGTCCAGTAGTGCAAAGGTTTTGAGGAAAAGTACACCAGGCTATATGCTGGGAGATGCTGCCAGTTTAGAAGAAATCTTTTTTCTCTGACTGATTTACATTTGTGAAGTTTTAGCTCAGGGGTGTGGATTTCTTTGTCTTCTGGAGGGCATCAATGAACAGGCTCTGCATGGACCTAGCTATCTCATTTCATTGCTGATCAGAAAGAGAACTTGTTAGGTATGGCAAGGAATAGTAGGGTCTAGCTACACCATACTTTTGTGCTCTGATAATTCAAATAGGTGTCATATACAGTAGTAGCCTTAGCACAGGTATTTCTGTAGCTGGAAATTTTGTGAGACTGCACATTCATTCACTTGCAGTCAGCTGCTGCATATCCCTGTGATAATTATTCAGCTGCTATTAATATCAGCTGAAATGGAACCAGCAATATGGAGATAAAGGCTTTGTGTCTTATCATTCTTCAGTCTTCCTTATTTGCCATGTCTCTAGCTTGTTTTTAGACCCTAGGATAATGTTTTGCAGAATAACGTTGTTTCACATTCCTGATAGTACTGTGAATTGCATACAGTCTAACCAAACGATAATAATTATCTAATCATATCTAATTTTCTACTTTGTAAAGCAAAGCACAAGAATGGTTTTAAAATAAAATGGAATTGATTACATTAACAGTTCAATGACATGCTCCCTGATAAACTTTTCTCTAAATAAAAACAAAAAAAAATGCTAAGATTGAACAAAAAGATTGAATACTCTGAAGTGTTGACAGATTTAATATTCAGTTTAATTGTAAAATTAGATGAGTTAACAATGATTAATGTCCTAAATTAAATGGTATTCTGGTGTTAATTTTTTTGACCCTTACATGTAATTCACGTTAAAGCACAAAATAATTATTGCAGAACTATTCTGCAGTTTCTGCAGTGGTCACTGTTTGCAGTGGCAAATTAAGCAGGTTGTGCTCTCAGCTTGAGAAAGAACATGGTTTGAGGAATGTCTTCATATTTTAGGACATTTTATTCCATTTATAGTAATTTGTAGTAGAGGACTTCTTTTACATTTCATTGAAAGATGAATCAATTGGAAAACCCCCATATAATATAATTATTACTACTTTATTTTATGTACTGAGGGTTTCAAAGTGAATTATATTGCGTCAATGAAATTGTCATAGAACTGCATGCAGTAAGTACCACCAGATCTTGGTAATATATATAATATGGTTGTATAGAAATAATGCACACAAAGATAATGACAAGGCATAAGTGTAAAAAGCTTTATTTAAGAACAAAAATTAACTGTTGGCATAAACTCACTAGCTTCTGCATCAGAACACTTATTATATTGGTTAAGCAAACTCTTCCTAAGCACATATCCAACAGACAATAAAGCGCATGCAGAAGTGAGCGTAAATATTTCATGATAGCTTAATCTCAGTACAAAAAAGGCCTTCTTAGAACATTCAGTGCCAATGACTTTGCCTCCTGCTGTCACTCTGCTTTATGATGATCAATCAGATAGACACACTGCCTCCTGCAGTTCAAGGTGCATTTTCAGCCCTTTAGGCTGATACCACAATTATACTTCAGGAAGAAGCCTATCTAGTGAAACAAAGAAAAAACAAGAAGAGGAGGATGTAAGGGAAGTTACAGGGTAAGTGGGCACGAGTGTAGATTTGAAGACAGCATTGGAAAGGTTATGTGGCAGCAAAGTCCACAGCAGATGTGCTGCTCCTCTATAACTGTTCTTAGTTGCTTTGCTATGAGCACTGCTGTGGGGCATCCACCTGTTCTAGTTTCTCTTCCATGCCATTCTGGTACCAGGCAGTATTCTTTTTCATAACCACATTGGTCTCTGTAGGGAAAATTTAAAGAATTTTACCTGTGCAGCAAAGGAACATAGATTACATTAATTGTATCCAGGAAAAAAAAAAAAAAAGATCCCACTAGTCATCAGAATAAGAAATCTTCATGATCCATGATCTCCAGAAAAAGTAGATCAAAGATCAGTCTTGCTAAGGCAAACTTTACAGATCACCCAGGATGACTGGTTTTATTTTGGATTCTCACACTTCATCAAGAAAAATAAGAGAGATGATATATGGCATGGTCCAAACCAATTACAGTTCCTCTGTAGTTTTTAATCCAGTGTCATCAATTAATTGGACAGCAATTACAATGAAAGCAACTTGGAGCTATTGTGAATGTAGTAGGGGAACCACCCAAACCTGGCCTTACTATTAAAATAAGTTAGTAGCTAGCAATGGCTAAGACTAAGCAAATACTGAACAATGTAATAATTCTCATTTGAATGTCCCAGGACCAAATTAATTGTGAACTTAGTAACTGGTATTGCCGTTGATTTCCAGTAATTATGTTCTGTTTGACTTAAACAAAGCATTACATATAAGGCAGATTCAATGGAATATAAATCCTAGCTTGTCTGTCAGTAGAAGGCTTCTTGAGGATTTAATGCCAGATGAGCCGGCCTTTCTAAGAAAGGTCCACTTTCTAAGGTCCACTGTTGGTCCCACAAATTAGGAAGAGATACAGTCTACTGGATTTTTAGATAACACTTTTGGAGGCTGACTCAGACATCTGAAGACTTGACTACAAATTCTGTTAGGCATAGTGGAAAAAGTATTATAAGAAGAAGCCTGTAAATTCAGTTAGGTGACAGAAGAAAACACATCTGAAGCTTATTTAGAAAGCTACAACGTACTTTGATGGTGAGAGGGATTGCCTTACCTGCTGTTCACATACCAGGTGTATTGCAGTATTTGGTGAACTCAAAGGATTTGCTCTGTGCAAATAAATGTGGACAATTCTTGCAGCATCAGAGTACATATCTTATTTTCAGGCAGAAAGCAAATCCTACTTAACTCTAGAAGCTGCTTTTCTTCTGTTTTGAAGTGAAGCTACTCAGCCTTTCATGTTCTGTTGCTCATTGTTGAGTTTCTCCCAAAAGCTTTCTGGTTTGTTGATTGAAAAAATGTATATTTCATTTTGTGCCACTTCTTGTTTTGTATTAGGTTGAAAATTATAGTATGGTGAACTTCCAATTTTATCCTTTTTCCTGACTGTCACAAATTGTATTTTAGTCTTAACTTAGACTTAAGATTTTAGCATATACATAATGTAAAAGCCCACTCTATAAACAGAATGAAGGATTGGTTGAGGTGTCAAAAGTGTTCATCTGAGTTTTACTCTCTTGCCGCGTAATTATGTGCTGAGATGATAATGAGTAGTACTGGATGGCTGTGAGGATGGAATGCAGATTTGTCATTATGTTGCTCCTTGATGCAGGCGATGTGCTTCCCATATGAAGTACCGGGATTTATCTTTATCTGGGAAAGAAACAAGCAAAAAAGCTTCCATTTTGACTTTTGTCACATACCCTTAAAAAAACCCAAAATATCTGGCATTAAACATAAGTAGGCTTAGAGACCAGTGGACTTGAGTAGAATAAGTATCTTCTGAAACCTGTGATGAATTTAGTGGGAATACATACAGTGTTTGGAAGGCTGTCTTTGTCTTTTTTTTTCTTTTGTAGTCAATAGCTATTGACTGTAGAAGCTGAACAATGGAGAAGTTCTACTCTAGTAAAGAATTTATACTTAAATCACATCAGCTGTTCAAGTTAACCAGTACTGTTTATTTTGGTGCATAATTTTTTCTTTCAGTGACACAGAACTTTGTCTAGCAAACTCATGTTGGAAATTGAGACAGGCAGTCGGTAGGTAAAGTAACTGTTGCATATGCCTAAACTGAAACTGTGCTAACATGCCCATGTTAACATGATGTTAGGCAAAATACAGTACTTTGGACTTGAGCACTTGCTAGCAACCAAAGCTTTTACCGTAGAATCCAGGCCTGTGGATAATTCATGTTTTGGTTAACCAGTGTTTCACCCTCACTACTTATCCTTACCTGGTCTATCTGAATCAAGTTAGTAGGGGCACGCAAACATGTTACTAGCACGCCCTTTGTTTTCCTGTGAAGACACCTTTAGAAATATTAATAAAGTAATGAAGAGAACAATGAGCACCATCCAGCAGGGAAAGATCATCCTGTCAACAGTCCTAGAGATAAAAGCTAATACCCAAAGATAGTCTGAAGACTATTACAGACAGAAGGTCGCCCTGAGAGTCTTTTGGTTCCTTTGCACGTCTCAATGCACGTAAAAAAAGAACTACAAAAAGAGGAGCTTCTGCTAGAATACAAAGAGGACCATCAACAAGAGCGATGGTAAGAGATAGTAAACACAATTTAATGCCTAAATTGTAAAATTTAAAAGTTACTGTCATCTTTAAATGCAACTAGGATCAAGTGGGTAGTGCAGATAAGAGAATTTTGTTTGAAATCTTTAAACAAATATGCATGAAATACTTAAATGCACAAAGTATACCTGTTGGAAGCACACGAATTAGATTTCGTAAAAGCCTCACAGTTTATAATATTTTGTTGTTATTTCATGTCAGAAGAAAGTAAGCCATTCTGGATTTTCATGGGTGGGGAGAAGAATGTTGGGGAACTGCGTTCAGGAAAAAAGGTGAACTGTCATCACCACCCCCTCAATCCAACCTCCTTTCAGGTAGTTGTAGAGAGTGATAAGGTCTCCCCTGAGCCTGCTCTTCTCCAGACTAAAACTTCTCCAGTTTCTACCCCTATGGACAGTACTCTCTGCTCCCTCCAGTCTAACCAAATGTTACAGACTGAGGTGAGGGAGTAAGGGGAAAAAAGGAAAAAAAAAAAGAAAAAAAAAAATAAATAAGGGAATTCTGTAGACAACCTGTGTAATTCAGATTATAGGTTCTGAGTCTTCTCTGACAGTTGTTTTATTGGGAGTTCTTGAGTGGGATAGATTCATGGTGGTGTTGGAAGTGTGTGCAATAGGAAAAGATTCTGCCCTGATAATCATACAGCTGACTATCCTAACTTCTAAAATGAGTGAACTGGATAGTAGTTCTCCATGACCTTGCGAACCTCTTTCCAACATCTTGCTGGAGTCGTAGGAGCTCCCGCAATAAAAAAAACCCACTTATTTCAATTAGGTGCATGCCTTAAGTATCTTTTCTGGTTCTGATGTGGTTTTGAGCAAGAATTTTTAAAAGTATCCTATGAAATATTAAAGCAAGCCAGCCGTATCCAAAGAATAAAATCCATTAACACAGGTCACAGGAAAATGTTGCTCAAGAGTAGTGCTTTTAATTAGGGTGCACAATTTTGTGTAACTTTTGCATATTGTATGAATTCACAGTATTTTAGTCTAGGGTAAAGAATGAGAAATGATGTTTGAGAAACATTGCTAAAAATAGAATTATTTTACCAAACTAATACTGTAAAAATAACAAGAATATTTCATCACCCTTTATACTGAATGTACTAGCACGAGGCCCTAAAGAGTTCAGTTATATAGCTTAGCATGAGAGCCCCACACATTTTGGCAAGAGAATATCTGTGCACAGCCCTGCAAAAAAATTGCCTAGTGAAAAAGAACAAAAGTAGACAAGAGTAGGAGCTGGTTTCAAATACATGTTTTGAAATCAATGAATGAGTCACACTTGAATTTGTACAGAAAACCAAGGGTGCTGCTCTTCTATTTTCTTCCTCTGAAAACGCTCTTAACATACCATTTACAGCTTGATGTCAACTGCCATTGATGGCTTCCTTGAATTTCCAGATAGCACTGTTTGTAAGGAAAGAAGGCAGTGGTTGCACCTAGATGTTGTTATTCAGTATTGAATGTATTGACAACAGGACAATAATTCTTCCCATATTTCAGAGAAGCAAAATGGCATCAGCCGACATAACATCAGCTTGGGAAGTCCAAGAGAGAGCATCTCTTTTCATAGACCTTTACATAGTCATCTGTAATTTTTAATGATTTCATTCTTTTACTTCTTATGACCTTATTTGAAATTTAGACCATGTTATCATGCTTCCTCTGATTACCTCTGTATAAATTTTTCTGTCCTTGAAGTCTGAAAAAGTGCCTAATACAGTGGTCTTTGAATGCCATACAAGCAATATATCTTATTTTGCTCTTGATATTGAGAAAGGGGAGAGAGAAAAGAAGTTTCATGTTTTCTGTCCTTTAAGTTCATAATATAATATAATATAATGATATAATATAATAATATAATATTATAATAATAGAGTAGAGTAGAGTAGAGTAGAGTAGAGTAGAGTAGAGTAGAGTAGAATAGAATAGAATAGAATAGAATAGAATAGAATAGAATAGAATAGAATAGAATAGAATGAAACTCCCCCTGCTTCTGATTGCTGTTACTATCAGTAATGCTACCAGGTTTTTCTTATCAGAGGTGGAGAAGTTTGTAGAGTATTTTGGTACTTTGGATGAATCTGTATAGATACCCACATGTACAGTGTAGCAGCAGCAGAGCTGTGTAAGATATTGTATGTTATTAAATATCATCACAGTGGTTAAATCAAAATTCCAGACAACAACTAAACACAGTCCTAAGTTGTTTGCAACTTACATCAGTAAATGTTTTGTGAGCTGTTGGAGTTTAAGCTTGGGCCTTTGTGGTTTATTCCAAGTACATGGGGGAATGACAAGCAAAATCATCAGTCAGGTTTTGGTTTTCTTTACTAAGGCACATACAGTTAACTGAAAGTATATGGGACATCTTGAATCAAAGAATTCTCTTTATTGTCTTATTTATCTATGAGAGAATTCGCAAAAAGAATGATCAGGCAATAGAAGAAAAGAAATAATTCCTACAGAAAGCTTGCAGCATGCCAGTGTGCTTAATATCTAGAAACCTTAATGATGACACATTTGTAATTGTATAGACTGAACAATAGAAAAGATAATGGCACCTTTGACCTTAGCAATGGTATTAAAGATTTGACATGTTACATATATTGAAAAATTGGTCATCAGAATTGAAATTTATTTAATTCTCCTTTTTCTTATTTCAGTAACTGTCATCAGAAAAATCTTTTTAATGGTGTAATCCCATATCCAACCAAAGTACTTTGTTATACATCTTGCTTTACTGTACATCTGAGCTCTGGGACTCTCCCGCTGAAACGCATCCCCTGGCTTATCTTCTGTCTAAACTATTTCTTACATTATGACTCTGTGCTGCAGCCTCTGATATTCCCTGTGACATCATGAGACAGCTGTGTTACATTGTGTTTAAGCAGTACTAAACCTTTAAACTTTAAACGAATATTTTTCTTCTTGGAGGTATAAATAGAATGTGTAATAAGCATCTGTGGGATATGAAATTAATGTCACTTGTGAGGAAAGACCTTCATGATGCACTTGGGTTTTAGCACTCTTAAATTATGAGCTCTTTACTACACTCATGGGATAAATTCCATATCCCCCAGATGCTTATTATGTATCTTCCATCTCCCTTAATTCCTATTAACTGGATTAGTAGTTGTTGTGATGTTGAAGTTTATGGTAATTTAACTGGGGTGGTTGTCAGTGATCAATAAATAAACTTCAAAAGTTTAGTAATTTTTATTTTGTAGTAACTCCAGTGTGTATAGCTGTAACAATTTACATTAAATGCTAGTTGGAAATACCAAAAGTTTTGGTCAGCTGTGCACACTGGTGTATCCATTACCTAAATTTCAAAAAACAAGCAAATATGTAAAAGCAAAAGATTTCATTATCAGAGAATGAGCTGAATTACAAGGTTTTGAGGTGACTAAGACAGGAGTATTTCCTTTAGCATCTGCAAAGGTAAAAAAATCCCTAATTCACATAGAGAATAAACATTTTGTTGTGAAATGACGGTATTATTAATGTTATAGTCACAGTCATTATCTGGAGAGTTTGTCAGACTGGTACAGAATGACCTAGATTAGTTATCAACTCAGGAGCAAATAAGATTTTTAAAAGACTCAATAAAGTCCGGTGATTAATTGTTATATATTCTGATTCATGCCTATCCCATTTTATCTAATTTAATAAAAGTCTAAAATGATGATTAATCCTCTCACACCAGCAGTTACTGGTACATCCATTACATGTCCAATCTGAATTCCTCTGCCAAGGAGTTAACTACTATTTTGAACTTGGTATGAAAAATATCATTATAAATTTCATTAACCTGATCATCAAATTTAAAAAAGTCAACTCGTAAAATCCATTACTACATATCATGCATCGAAGATTAAAAACTGGTCCTCGGTGGGCAGGAATAGCCAGGATTTAATTCCCACAGCATATGTTTAAAGTGCTCATATGACATTATTGTATCTGTAATTATCAGAATTTAATGTTTATTAACCCAAGTGAATTAAGAATCTTGTTTTGTGTAAAATTTAGCATGCATGTTAAATTGACCATTAATTCAGAGCATATCAATGTATATGTATTTGCTACAAATGCAAAGATATTTGTTTAGCATTTGAGAGTATTGCTATCCTTTAATTTTTCCTTCTCAGATAAAATAATTTACTTCTTCAGTGCTTCCAGTTGGCTACCTTTGTGTGAATCCCCATGGGTGGCACTGATTTAAATCTTACTTCAAGTAGTCCTTCTGGGGGAAACTTGGAGTATTTCATGTTTGCACTATATCTCAACTATAACTACATCTTCATCTTCAGTAAGATGTTTTTCCAGCTATAACACAGTTTATTCTTCACTGGTGCTTGGCCCATCCATAATGAGCTCCAAGAGAGATGCCTCTCTACACTGCACATTGCATGTGCCTCAGCATACCAACAGGCACAAACCTGTGAGGGAGGTAGGGTGGGCTTACTGCTGGTTCTTACCAGGGTTGCACAAGATGGAAATTCAGTAAACGCAGGAAAGATACACTGCAGTGAGTCCCAGGACCCCTCCTTTCCCTCACCCATGCAGCTCACAGGGATTTGAACCCGGGTCCCGCTCGCCTGGCCCCGACCCCACACGGCGTGCCAGCAATTTCCTAGGCAATGGTGGCACCAGCTGGGCCACCCCGTTGGAGGAAACCATCCCAAATGACAGCCTCGCGTTGTAAACTGCTCCTAAAGAGTAAATGCTTCTAAAATAGTATGTGTAGTGCACCGTAGGAAAAAACAGAAAACAGGTAGCTGGGACAGAGAGCCTTTATTGCTGTGCAGTCATTAAAAAGTGGATTATTTCTCACTCATGTCTGCAAAATGCGGTCCCTTGGTTGACTGCAAACAGAGGGATAAAAGCCGCCTGGTTTGCTCATCACCATATCTATACCATATGTGTGTGGAATAACTACTTGGAGAAAGCTTTGGGTGTTTCATGATATGGTGAGTATAGACTTGCCAGTAAAAATGCCTGCTGGCTTCCACTGGCCCATGCATGGCTCCAGCTAAAGTATTCTACAGGAGCAGAGAAAATGGGTATTGTGGGGGCTTTACCAGGCAAAAATCACCATTATTTCATTTTTTTATTTAAAAAAAAACCCAACTAACTTTTTGGAACAAATATGAAAATGCACCTCCCTCCCAAAAGAGCTTTTTTGACTAAGGGATCCACGTGGGCACCAGACATAAAAGGGAGATGTCCCAGGTGCCAGATGGCGATGCTTCCCTGAGCAGCCAACTGTGGCTCCTGTCTTCTGTGCTTGGCACAGCCATAAGTTGAGCTTTTTCAGACTAGCACAACTAGTATTACATACTACAGGGAACCGTGCAGCTTCACTGCTTGGTGTAGCTGCACCTTACACCTTGCTCCTTGCCTCGCCCTATTGGTTTTCCAATCTCCCATACCCTTGCTCAGATGTCCTGCAGAAAGAAAATGGTCAAGTTAGGAAGAGTGGCAAGGCCTCTGTTTATCCACAACATCCATCCCTACCTGATGAAATATGCTTTTCTCCTTTCTCTTACAAAAGCTAGCATCATTTCAACTGCTAGACATGGCAGTGCAGAAGTGTTTCAGAACAGCCAGGTGATTCATCAGACATGTATGTCACATACTCAGATTTTCAGGTGTTAGATTTGGAAGCACATACTTGTACTGTAAGACGGTTTAGATTCTCCTGGTATCAAGAAGAGAGTGCCTAGGTGAATTAATTACTCTTGGATGGACCAAAAATGATTTCTAAGACAAAAAAGTTTGTCCCTTGTAAAATCCTTGCCTTTAACAACCTCATTGATTAAATTATCTTTGATCTATTTTTTGATGCATCTTTGATCTAAATTACCTAAATCCTGGGTTTAGAGCATCTGTGTCTTCTAACAAAGTATTTAAGTGTTCTGTCCGCAGTACTTCATATAAATTCCAACAACCTGAGTAAAGAATTCTCCATAGAGGTTGCAGGTGAATGTATATGATGTAGTAGCATCTCCCAAAAATTCAGCTCTCTATACTTTGTGGGCTGGAATAATACCTAGCAATATTTCATAGAGCCCAATAACATTCTGTAGCTTGTTTCAGTTTTTAAACATTATAGGGAATTATTTTCTGAACTTTGTGGAGGAGTTACTATTAATTATGTAGTCTGGGAAAAGAGCAATGCTACGTTTCCTTAAGAGACATTTAAGAGGTTAAAGTTAAGGTTTGCTTCTTAAAGAGGGGGGTTTTTTTATTATTTTACTTTGGTTTTACATTTCAGGAGTTCCTATTCCACTGAAAAATCTAAGATATCATTAGCTGGCTTTTGGTGTGTGTCCATTCCTGGAAAAATTGCAGTATTTTTTCTTGAGGTGCTTTCAGTAGATGGCATTGAGGCAGAGGTAACTTCGGCTAGGCTGCTGAATCACCTCACAAGAGAAGTCATCTGCAATAAAATGTTCACCGATATATGTGAATCTTCCAAGTGCCCAGTCATTTATTTTTTCTTAAATCTCAAAAACTGGTAACGGTTACCTGATTTTCATAATTACCACAGTAAGTTTGGGAGCAAACTAAACTAAGGATCAGAAAACAAGACAACATGGTAAATACATGGTTAGTCAGGGGGGAAACAAGTTTGGAAGGCTGTTAAAGGAGATACTACATGAAGGTTTGGGGCAGGGAGGAGAGGAGAATGAAGGAGAGAGGAGGTGGAGAGACCAGATGTAAGGCCTCACTGAATTGCTGAACCTGGAGAATATAAGGTGTGTTTGGAGTCTAGTTCTGTCATTAAATAATGCAGAAGGGTTTATCTCACACAGCCGGTTGCAGTGCTTGCCTGGTAGTCAAAGGATGAAATAAATACCCGATGTGTAAACCTAAACATATGTAAAATGGGTAAATACAGTGTAGCCTTAAACAGATTTTCTCATTCTTTGTGTATATGTAGGTGTGGATACAGTCTTACATATGCAGAAACTATTAAAAGCCAAATTATTTGTTTAGCTAACTCCGAAGTAACAGACTGGCAAAAAAAAATATCTGGTTTAACTGATTTTGGTGTGTGTAAGGGGGGAAAGAAGGTTCTTCTTTTTTTCCTGTTTCCTCTGGTTATAAAAATTACAGTGATTACACATCATAAAGCCTATCTGTAATAAAACGCATCAGCTGGCCAAGGTTTTCATCGCTCACTCAATAATCCATTAATACAGCAACGCTGCCCAGGCATCTTTATAATACCAACTCAGAGGTAATTTTAATCAGCTAGACCAGCTGGTATTTAACAGCAGCTGCTGGAGACGCCACAAATATACTCAATAGCTGACATCTTTATTTGCAGTTTTTCAAGGGGAGAAGAGATCCTCCTGTGGTTACTTATATTAAGCTTTTTTTGTTGTTGTTGTTATATAAGTATGGGTACCGGAGGGTAATACCTGAATCGAGGAGGGAATAGAGTAAATACAAAAAAATAAAAAATATATTATTAGTGTCAGAGGGCTTTTTTGTGAAGTCCTTTTCATAAACGAACGAAAAAATAAAGTGTAGATGCTGGCTTTGTGGGAGTTTAGAACCTTTTCCTAGTACATTTACACTAATCTCAGACATGGCTTGCAGCATAAAATGTACTCTGCAGTGCTGCATTGCCCTATCTTACTGAAGCTTTCCTGTCTCTCCACGATATAAATATGTGATAAATAGTGCTCTTGGTGGAAAAAAGTGATGCTTGCTCACATGTGTTCAATTTTAACTGACACATACTTCTTTTGTCTTCAGTTTTGGCTTAGAGCATCTGCATGCAGGGGCGTACATATATGTATCTATGCCTAAAGACATGGGTGTTTGTGTATAAATAATACACAAATGTTTATTTGTACTTCTCATCTCTTATAAGGCTAGAGATGAATTCAGAAACTGAATAAAGTGCTGCTCTCTGCAGCAGTAAATGTAGAATACTGTTTTGCATTGGGTTGGTAGTGAACAAGCAGAGGCAACATGAAGTTAACAGTCACAAACACATTATAAATAAAAATTTAATTACACTTGCGGGAGCTTGGCTTACAAAGCTCACAAATCCATAATGGAGCTTGCTGGTAATAAAGGCCTGATCTGTTTGTTAAAGTCCAATATTCCTGTCCTTCTGTATCTCTTCTTTTATATAAAACTTCAGTTTCTGCATTGATTACCAATTGCAAAAAAGACTGACTTCACGGGTAAACAGCTTTTTTCTGTCAGATACCAAATATCATATTTCTTTAATAAGAAAACAGTTATCTTAGGGAAGGGGAGGTGCCATGAGAAGTGGAAGTATATCTGTTTTCATTGACTATAATATGTCATCATATATGAGATCTGTGTTTAATATGAATTTGACTTGTGGAGATAGGTTTTTGTTAATCTATGAGCAAATTCTAAATTAGCTTTGTAATGAGGATTTCGAAAAATGCTTGCTATGAACGTGTAAGATAAACTTGATAGAGTTGTAAGTGTTCCTAGGACGGTAACAGTGAAAAATAGTACATAGTTTTAATTTTTCTTCTTTCTTTTAAATTTAAAAGCTTATAGTTAAAAGAAGTTGATAGAGTAAAGGAGCAAGCCTGAGTACATGGGTATAAATCCTTAAACAAATCTGGGGTTATAGTAATTATTTGCAGGTACTCATTTGTTAGTCCCAGTGAGTTACCTCTCTGTAGTCAAATACGGATCGTTCTGAGACTGTGATTGACTACTTCAAATTAAAATCCAGTGACAGAATGGATTACTGAGGTTGCAATTTGACTAAAAAATACTTAGCAAGCATGTTTTCTCTTATTTGTAGTGAAAACAGTCTGTTGAAGTTTGTTTAGTGTGTTTGACAACAGACAGTTTGATATATTGCTGGGCACAGCAGTAGGTTGGACTTGAGTGGTATTAGCTTTCACTGTTTTGATTAATGGTAATTGTTTCGATGAAAAGGCATGTTTTACGTACAACTCATAGTTCTGGAAAAGAGAAGTCGGCTTGCAAGATCTGTAATTACTGTTCTGAGTTAGCATATAAAAAAAGCTTGGAGAACATGCATGCAAATCACGGTAGGGTTTTTTTTGTATGTCTGTTTATTTTGTATGGGATTCCATTTTGCATTTTGTAGATTTTATACACTGCTTCCTGTCTGAGGAAATAAATCTTAGGTTTTATCTCTTCTTGAATGCTGCAATGTGCTTTAAGATATTTTTCTGAATTTCACATTGTAGTTTCAATCTTGGTATGGTGAATTTTTTTCTGTTTTCAATCATCAATAACAACAACAAAAGGTCAACCTGGAGTCTCCCCTGCCTCCTCACATCCCCACACAGTTCTGCAGAGAAAGAAAAGATACCTGTTCATCTTTAAAGTCTGTTTTCTCTGGTTAGAAAAACACTGCCTTCTCCCACCCTCAGAATGCATTTTCTAGTTTTTCTAATATACCTTTTTTTTAATAAATATTTTATTTTCAGTATACCATCAGTAAAAGGGCAATAGCTGATTATTTTTGTGTTTAGGTAAATAAAAGATTGTAATGTGTTTAGATGTAAGCCAATACCAGCATAGTAAAGGATGTCAACTATTATTACTAATACCATCTTTCATTTATATAGTCCTTTCATCCTAAAAGATTCTGGTTTCTAGAAACTGTAGATTTAAGCCAAAAACACAATTAAAAATATATCTCCTTCTCCCTGAATGTTAGCTTCGAAGTATTGTTTGTCAGTTTAACAGACAGTACCAAAATATCTTTCTTCTGCCTTGCAGATGTAAAAATGTACCATGAAATGAATATGCTGAAAGAACTGTTAAACCATCTCTAGAAGAAAAGAAAATTGGTTTTATAGGTTCCTCATTTTATGACATGCTTTCTTCTCAGATTTTAATATTTTGCAACACGTTCTGAAAGAAGAAATGAATAGATAGTGGTTTCCTATATCTGAAACATGTAGGGGCATCACAACCTACCTGAATTGTTCCCTAGACGGTATTAAAAAGAAAGCAGTAATATCTAAATTGTAGAGGGAGGCAACTAGATTCCTAAGTGTGGTGCCAATGTTTGTAGTCAACAATGAGACATAAAAAAAATTGTAGCCCATGTTGATAACAGCAGGGTTTGAGGTTTGTATTATTAGAGCTTGCCTAAAAGTATTAACACACAACTCATGTATAGCCTTTACATAAGCTATGTTCTATTATATATTTTGGGGGGAAATAAAAATCTGTAAAGCATGAAATTGTGGTGTTACAAAATGATTATTTCTAAAAGTGAATTATCTCATCTCATAGTAGTACTAGCTTGGATTGCTATGTTAGTTGTCAGGTGGTTTATTTCTGAGCAAAATACAAATTAATAAGTGTACGTTTTAATACTTACCTAAACCAGTGACAAGAAAATAAATACTACTTTTTATTTACCCTGCAGTTAACAACCATGTGTCATTGTGGCATCTTTTATTGAAAGGAACTTTATTTAAGTAGCATAAACTTGTTGGATGGGCTTCAATTAAATGATGATTTGTTAATGCAAATGTGTAGCGAATGACTGGTAGTACATCTGTCTCTTCATCCATAGGCCATTACTGTGCAGCATTAGCACATGATTGTAAAAAACTGGAAATCATTATATGCAGGTAGTACATATTCAATCAATTCTGACCTTATGTCTCCGATGAAATAAAAAAAAAGTATGCAATGTAAATGATATTTAATCTGAACAAAAAAAAAAAGGGGGAGAGAATCCTTGAATATCTGCGATTCAAGCTGTTAGATGATGTGAGGTGACTGCTGTTTGGGATTGATTGTTATTGGTGGCCCCAGTGGGGAACAGCCAGCACATTAATCCTCTCTTACTCCTCCCTCATGCTCCTTCAATCCAAATAGTATTTTTGTTTATATTAGGAAAAAATACTCTTCTGTTTATTTTAAAATTCCTCTTTTTTTACACCTATCTTTCGGAGATTGAAAGGAAAAAGCTCTGTATTGATGACCAATGTTAGCCAGTTAAGCAGGCAGTCACAATTAATACAACAAAAAATCGTACAATTAGCTTCAGCTCCATAAGTGTCTAATGAGCCATTTGTCAGTCTTTTGGTGAAATAAACTACTCTATCTTTATTCTCCACTCTTGCAGCAAATAAATAGAAGTTATGAAACACCCGGGCACCAATAAAATATAATTTATTTTGCAGGGCATGGCAGAACTTCTTATATATCTAAAATGAGCATGTTATTTACAAACGACTTGTAATACTAATATAAAAAAGGATTTCAATGTTAACTGCTTTCGTTCTGCAGTAGATATGTTTTCTTCCTGATTTGTTTAATCATTTAAATGTATAATTACTCCTAAAGGCATGTGAGTTAAAATGACTTCTCCTGACATGATTAACTCATAAAGCCAAAACAAACCTCAGAGAGGACCCTGAAACACCAGGGAATGGCAATCTGCGGCCGAAACCACCACCAATGTTGGGAAGGACAATGTATGCATTTCCAGTTGGGAACACGTCCTTGCTGCCATTTCCTCTCGTACCCTTCTGGCCTTGTCAGTGGTGCAACCACCTTTTCACAAAAAACACCACAGTGGCAACTGGTGTTCAGGTACCATGGTTGGTGTTGACAGAGGTGGAGCCAATGCAATTGGGCTGACAGAAGCTCTTCATCGGGGCACTTTTCACCAGTCCATGGTAGCCCCCAGAACTCCTAGTGCCCTGCCTCTGCCAGACTTCACCTGAGGTGGGCAGGGAGAGCAGTGGGACATCAGGTCTGAGGCATCTACCAAAGGCTGTCTGCAGAACCCTTTATTGTGCAGAGCAGGGCTGTTCTGCTTTCCATTTCCTATTCAAGTAGATAGTGATAGCTTCTGGTGGGTGGATATATGAGGAGAGAGTTAGTAGAGAGTATCAGTGTGAATGGAGAAGGGGCTACTTTCACTGAACTAGACTCCAAGAAAGCCTGAGATGCTTTTGGCAGGTTTAAATACATGCTTAAATGAGTGTCCAGCCAGTTCCATTGCTTCCAGGTGGAGAGGTGCTACATAGCAGAAAGCAACTACATTTGGGCATCCCGAAGACTAATTTGGGAAACCCGTACAGCAGGATTCAAAGCTAGATATAGTGTTAGTTATAATGGTCATTTCAAGATGGCAGTTCCTTATACTCGTCCACTTTTACAAAGATAACAAATGTTGAACAAAACGAATCATGACTAAAGAAAAGTAATCTCAGAAAATTATGAACAGTTTCAGTTCAGACACTAAATTGATACTAGACAGTCCCTCTATCTAAGGTTGGCACAAACCATTCAAGAATTTGCTGCAAGTGAGAACTCAGCATTTCTGTGGGATCAGATGAAACAATTAAAGAGGTTATTGTACACGAGGAGTGGAAGAAAAGTGTCTTTGGGGAAAAAAATGTGTAAGTTGTAGTTTATAGAGATTTAATAGATCTTTTGTATCCCCACCCAATTTTGAGCTAGTGTAATAAGTTTATTGTGATCATACTCTGATGAAAAGGTGAAACCCTAATTTGTTGCATTTTGCTCATTTTAATTATACTTTGGGGCAGTTACTTATAGTTTCTTCATTGAAAAAAACACATTCTGAAAATTTATTTCAATTCTAGTGCTTACATTAGTGGTTATTCTGAGTGGTCAATGTCCTAAAGTCAACCATCTGTCTATGGCCTAATGTGTTTGCTTGGCAGCCAGGTTTTAGGAGGACTGCACTATGTGTTTGCACACACAGAAAATAGATTCAAGGCTTTTTTCCCTTTACTTTTCAGTAGTCTTTTGGGGGTAGTATTTTCAGAGCATGGACATTCAACCTTGAAAGAATGTAGTAACAAGTAACACAGATATGCTAAGAATAATATACTTACTGTACTAAGGTTTCCCTTAGAATTGTTCTGTTACAAAATCGTATCCATTGCCTAATTCCCTCAGCATATAGTTTATAGTTGTGACATTTGCAAATGGCAACTGGAAAGATTTTTCATGATGCCTGATATACATGTTGTAATATTTGCCATAGCAAACAATATAATTGAGATCAACATTCAATTTCTGTTACAAACTACTGTTTTCAGTGGTCCTTCACTCCAAGTCATCTCTTTTGGACTCTCTTTTGTTTTTAACTCAAATTATTCTTAACTCAAACTTTAAAGGAAAGCTCAGACTAGCATTAGATGAATAGCAGACAATTGTAGTCATATTTACAGACTCAAATAAATGATGACATATATTTATATTCTAAAAGTATTTTATTTCGGTATTTATGTAAAACTCAAATTCTATCAACTCTCAGTCCTTGAGTAGACTCAAAGAAAGACTGATCACATTATTCTTCTGAGGACTTAGAATTCACAGCTTTTTGGAATTTAAAAAACTAAGTGGAGTATTTGAGAAATTTTTACAGAGGCTAAAAACAAAACAAAAAAACCCAACTTTTCTGTCTAGGTACAGTTTTATGTTATATATTGTCACTAGGTGGCAGTAATAGCGATGTCTGTTCACCCAGCCAGATGAGGCATAACGTAAAATTCAGGTTGATAGAGCAGAAGAGAAGGCGATTGTGTTTTTTGCTTCCCATATAAATTCGATAACAGGGTGAAAGTGAGTTACAACATCTAGGAGCCACCAAATTGATGAGCTGCGTAAAAGACAAATGCTATCAAGCTACTGTATTTCTAGATGAGAAAAGAAAGTGTTGATGCCATTGTACAGGTAGTAGTAAGACCTTTTCTGAAATGCCTTGTACATTTCTTGTTAACTGTATTGAAGAAAGATGTATTCAAATAGCTAAAGTATAGCTGCTAGCTCCTAGCTTCCCCATTCTTCTGATCATCCTCATTTTTCAAGAGGTGCTTAAGTGAGTTTAAATTACAGGGACAAGTCAAACAGAAAGTGAGAGGTTAAAACTGGTCTCTAGAAATGTGACAGAGACTAAATATTGGGTAAAAATGTGAATGAGTTAGACAGTGTTGCCAAAAGTTAAATGATCTAAAATGGCCTCATATTTATATATTGAATATCAGAAGGTTTTGAGGAGGCTGTAATTCTTGCTACCTGTTGTAGGAATGAGGTTCTGAAAGTATGTGATGACAAGAGTAAGAAGAACAAGAAATAAAAAGCAAACCTGGAATAAATTAAGTCACAATCACAGGGAAGTAGACTAAATGAGCTGGGGCTCTCTTTCAGTCCTAAAAGAATCCTCTGTGGATCTTTTAATCTGTCTCCTGACCACGGTATGTCCAGTGTTAATCCAGATGTAGCATTTAAAACTGACAGTCTCATCAAAGGATCTTAGTGTTCATACCTGTAAATGGTAGCATTTGCTTAATGATGAGTCATTATTAAAGGCAAAAAACAGTCTTCATCAGTTACTCAAAATTTTTTCTTAGTGTAAAAGGTGTTGCTGGATTTTTACACAGGAAAATTCTTTCAGCTGCATATGATTTCTTTGGGGAAAAATGCATTTGTTCCACTCCAAATTGTAAGATTACATTTATTATTTACACTTAATTCAGAAATAGGCATTGTGTGAAGTGCTTATTTTTGAGAATCCCCACAGTATTTGGGAGCTTTTTGTGTTTTCCTTTCCATAAGCAATAAAGTTATAATGGGGTTACAGGATCACACTGAATCTGTGCTAAGGCATCTGCTAAAACTTTCTAGCAGAGCCTAATAAAGCCTTGCCCCATTTGTGACATACCAAATCACATTCTCCTTGCCTGGTCTGACAACCACAGCTCTTAAACAGCTGCTGGGGTAATTTGCATAAAGGAGATTGTAAATGTCTCATCAGAACGCATGCAGCGCAATCCACCCCAAAACCACTGCCTGAACACCAGGAGAAGAAGATTGTAGTCATAAAAATTGTGGCTCTCATGATTTTAGATTATGGTCTCCACAGTCTTACAGCTTTTGCAAATACCAAGCTTTTGGGTTTGTTTTTTTTTTTTAAAAAAAGAAAGAAAAGTTCATTTACCGATACAGAACAATACAAACAGATGCAGTGTTGCTCTCTTGACTCAGTCTAGCAGAAAATTGACTCCAGCAGCTAAGGTACATACTGACCCTTCCTCAGTTCTTCACCCCTATGGTAAGTGAATCGATCCAATTGAGACCATTTAAAATAACATTACTAGAACCGAATTATCTGTATGGTAGTGAAAGGAAAACAAAGAAAATGCAAAATAAAGTTAATTCAATACAGAGAATTCAATAAAGAGTAAAAAATGCAGAAGTTAATACAATATGTTAATTGTCTACATGCATCTGCTATGTTTTATGATGCATATTTTAGTATTTAAATTACGCATATTTTGATAAAAATCAGAACTAAAGGAGATGTGCATGCAGAACTAGGGATTTCACAATGTGACAGGAATTAGGTTTATGCATTTCCTGAGTTTTAACCGTGTAACGTTAAATTTCCACTTTGAAGCGTCATTCATCTTTGCCTTGAATGAACTGTAATGGAGCAGTTTGGCATGGTAATGAAACTCAGTGTTATAACTATACAATAGAAAAGTCATTAAGCGCCACAAAGTTAGTGTCTACGTCAGTTAAAGCCAGTACTAGCTCACTGATTCTGTACTCTGCCCAATTTGTAGTGCATATTAAGGTTTATTTGCGTGATATGTCCTTTGTTAAAACACCTCCTTTGGTCTCAGTACTTGGAAACATATGTCATGCTTGCAGCTATACCAGTCTCAGTTGCATCATCATCAATACATACAAAATTGCTAATAGTAGTAGAACATATTGTTGTCATCCTCCTTTCACTCCAGTTTTTAATCATCTGGGGTGCATAAGTTTATTTGCACCCAAGTCACCTATATCCTTGCCATTAAGGGTTTACTTACTATCTTGGTTGATCTGAGTTTCTCATAATTAATAATTTTGCATATATCTGTGCAGTGGCACAACTGACAGCAATTGGTTCAATGGCTTTGAGTTTTAATACTCATTATGAACATTAAATTGGAGGGAATTTGTTATCAAAAGGTTATACAGGGGGCATAACCTCAAAAAACGCTAAGGTTAAGTGAGTAATTTTGCCCTCTGTAAATTCCAACTGGTTTAGAAAAAGTTTATTAAATCACTTAAAAGATTTAGTTTTTCCCTTTGTGTTACAAGATGTCTGGTTTTAAGGCAATATTGGTAAATCAGCAGTTCCAGTGCAAGTTCAGCATCAGTAGAGTCCTTGGCTGGCTGAGCCAAGAAAAAGGTATTGTTAAAATAAATTTATTGTTAGACATAAAAATCATTCACAATCACTACTTCAGGAAGTTTTCTGAAACACCAGGGCAAAAATGCTCCTATACTACATGTCTCTACATATTTTGGCTAGTATTGCTGACCAAATACAAGAAATACGTACCTGGAGGTATATGCTTCATGTACTCATACCAGTAATTGAACAGTGTATAGTGATGTGGTTGGCTAATGACATTGCAAGACAAGGTGCATATGTAGTAATAAAATCTTTCAGTAAAGCAACAATTATAGTTGAAAAGGTATGCAAGCTTTCCTGCACACAAGCTTTTCTTCAGCTCTGAAGCAGACCTGTCAAATTGAAAACCTAAGTTTGAGTAAAGGTTATTGCTCTGAGTTTAATTAGTAAGTATCAGCGAGTGAATCTGAAAAGTATTTGATACCTGTGGAGTAGAGGTTTGTTAGCAGACGAGGCAAGTGGTAAAGTGTTTTAGTTTTACTAGGGATAGGAGAAAAATAATTTACAGATTTTGAAAGATAATGTTGGGAGAAAGTGTAGTGTGCCATGAAACTCATATCTCTTAGTTGTTTTTTTAAAAAATGTATTATTTCCAAACTTGTTAATGTCTTTAAAATAAAAATACATTTGACCAATCAGGCTTCAAAGGGCCTCTTTGCCAGTAGAGGAATTTTGTCTTATATTATGCACCATCCTTGCCTAAGATATGAAGATTCTTCTTTTCTTGAGATGTGTATGTAAAATTTGATTACAAATTTTCAATCAAATTTATATTTCTGAAGGACGCATTCAGAAACAGAAATTGTGAGCTTTTGCTGTTTTCTATTGCTGATAGGTTAACTGAGAAATACTACTGTCACTCACCTTAGGCAGTGCTAAGAAAATATATCCTTTATACGTGTGAAAGCCGCAGGGTTTGAGCTGTGAAAAAACCCATCATTTTATACATCGTCATATTCATGAAAAGATTATTCATAGTTGTTTCATCACAATATTGAAAAGCTGCTTTTTAATTTAAGGATTTCTCTGATAAAGATTTTAATACACAGTACTTTATGAAAGTTACTATGCTTGTCTTTCATTGAGGAAAATTATATGGGACTGTAATTTGCTTATGGCTATGTCTCCCGATTTCTAAATTGGAGACTCATCCTGTGGGTTACATTTGCTTTCCAAAGATAGATGTACTTTCACTTACTTCTTTTATTCTCCATACTGTAGTTCTACTGTCCTCACCAAGTGCTTTCCTAAAGATGTTGCTGGTTTAAACAAGAACTCCCAAGAGCCCACAAATTCTCCCAGAGCCAAGGTGAAGTCTGAGATGATGTACAGACAATTCAGTATGGAATTTGAATGTGATTGCTCCAATCATTTTTGTGGTAGAAGTTGTTAACCTCAAGTATAGGTGAGGTCTTAGGATATAAGCCTCTGTGAACCTTTGGGTATAAACCTCAGTCTTGGATCTTCTAAAGGAAAAAAAACCTACATAGTTCTGCAAGGATAGCCCACATCTGGAAAATTATTTTAAAATTCTCTGATCTAAATCAGAGCTGTTGCTGAGTCAGCCTGTTTTGGCCATCAAAAGTTTGCTAAACTCTCTATGAACAGATCCTTTGGAGACCATGTAAGTTATGTATGAAAGTAAAATCCATAAATTATTGGTATCCTGAACAGTGACCTTTTAAAAGTAGGCATGGATTCACTTCTCTGAGATTGTGGAATACCATCCAAGGCAGTAAGTTTATAATAATTGTTGGCAACTTTTTTCACAGCATGGTTCAACTGACAGAGATAGATGCCGCCTCCTCAAAGTATGTATTCTACCTGTCACAGCCAACTAAATGCTCAATAGCGTAATTACCTTCAAATAAATACCACCTACGTTCCAAGCAACCATGAGCAAGAATTCAGTTGAGAAGATAGGCCTAGAGGAATTGTTGAGGTTACTACTTTGTTCCCACAAACTGAAGGAACTATTCAGTCCACCCGGCAGGTGGTTTCCAGTGCTAGGGGCTGTGCTGCCTTGGATGGTCTGTTGGTTTAATAGATTTGGCTCCACTAGATCAGATGAAGCACCAGGCACATTTCTAGCTTCCTACCCTTCCAGTACATTGTGGCATCATTATGCTGGAGCATGGAAGAGTATGGTCAGATAAATTAGTCTTTAGACACGGCTAGCCTCCAGCCCTTCCTTTTCGTATCTTCCCTAAGGGATCATTTATCCTGTATCTGATCACATCCCTTCCCATATCTCCATTTCTCTAAAAGCTAGAGAGCAGCCTGCAGAAGAGCCTACCTGCATTCATGGAAGTGCCTCTGATGAAACAGGCATTCACTTCTGCCCCATCAGACTGACACTTTCCCCGTCTGCATTTGCCAGTTGTAGAAATTGCCAGAGGATTAGGATGTCAGGTCCATTTTCAAGCTGCCTAAAAACAGTCCTGAAATGTCCCTTGTGCACCTCTCACATTAGCATTGGAAAGTGGTTCATAGGTTCAGAAAAAGATATTTCTCTTTAGAAGTAAGTTAAAATACAGTTTTAAGGAAACAGATCAAAGTATAAAGAACACAACAGAATTCAAATTAGTGTCATTTTGAGATATCTATTATTTCAAATTTATAAATGTGCAACAGATTTTCTGCCAGAGAGGCAGAGAGGGATTTTTAGTGACCTTTTTCTACTCTGAAATTTTTGAGAAGCATACAGAAAATTGGAACTTGAATTCTTTGCTGGAGGGATACTTCTGGTTGGTAAGAAATAATAAAACATACTGCTTTTTATTTCTGAAAGGGTGCGCCTGTTTGAGGTAGAGAGAGCTGTAAAACGTGGCATATTTTTCACTGTGGCTAGTTTTTGTCCATATATGTCAATAAGTTAATCTAAAACAGCAAATTAGCAGGCAAAAATAGGGTCTAGAAGTTCCAGGCAAATTTGCAGTGCTGAGGATAATCAGAAACCCCCATATTCATAGTAGAAAGCTCCTAGAAATACTTAATCCTGCACATGTAAAATAGAAATGGAGAAGAAACAGCCCCCAGTCTCTCTACAATATTGGGCTGGATTTCAAACAGAAGAGTTGTTTAAAGCATGGCTTGTTATAAGACTTGTACTGGCCTGTGTGGCCAGTCCCAAACATATGTGGCAATGAATGTGTGCCCAACTCTCAGAACAACCCAAACCTCTCACATTTCCTACCTTAGCATTGCCTTGCTGCATGTGCCAAAATCTCTTCCTAGGACAGAGATTCTTTCTAGCATAGAGATTTAGCAGACAATTTCTTTGGTCAAGGAGGTATGATCACGGTCTCATCTGAACACGCGGAGCAGCGAG
>VZRW01007220.1:0-23949 GCA_013398125.1 Aegotheles bennettii
TCGCTGCTCTGCGTGCTTTGAGGAAGCTGGATATTTGTGGAGAACTTATAAAAGCCAAATTTATACTAGTATTTACAAAGCTACTTCTATAGCTTGGACCTTACTTGACATAACACTGTAGTAGATACATACGCTGAATTTTAATTTACTTTAAATACTTTAAAGCATAAAATGCACAATAGTCTAAGCTAGAAAATATACCAAGTCTATATCCAGAAGGCAGTTTTATCCAATTGAATAGACACCCTAAAAATGCTAGAAGATTACAAAGCTGTGAAAATATTTTAATTCATATAAGTTTATACAATAACTTATTATTTTACATGAAATATGGTTAGTAAAATTTTGTCTGTTGTTTACTTTATTCTTAGATTGTACCCATCACTATAACATCTGGAAACCTGATTACTTTCATGGCATGGTTTGTTTCTTCAATTATTTAGGCATTTATGTGATTATAATTTTCATTAATAAGGAAGTAGTCTGTGGGAAAACATGAAAAAGGCAGTCACTACAATGAATGAGATACACATAAAATGCCCTCAGTACACACAAATAAACTGCACATAAAATGGCTGCCTTTCTTTACTGGGTTCAGAGCCATCAGTAATGTAAAGGTTCAAAGGCATAACAGTCCCCTACTTGCTACACTCCCATATAATAAAATCGCTCTCTGCTAACAATCACACCAGACCTAACTATAATCACCTTCCCTCTAATACCAATTCTTTATAAATCACAGTGTTCATCTCCTAAAGGATAAAATATGCTTTACTACGCCTTTTTTTCTGATTAAGATGGTAGATTTTCAGCTACCTTTAGGGCTGCTATAAATTCTGCATTACAAATGAGAAGAATAATAGGAAAGGAGTAGCTTAAATATCTCCTTTTAAACACAAAATACACCCCTACAAAAAAAATTATACTGCTCAGGAACAGTTAAACGAAAAGAGGAATTGTCCCTTTTATACCTACATGTACATCTTTTAGGTGGCAGACCAACTTTCTTGCAGTTTTCAAGTAACCTGACAGCTAGCATCAATGGTAACATTTCCTACTAATCTTCCTCCCTTTGTCAATATTATGGAACAGCTTGAAGATTCTTCTTCTTTTTTTTTTTTTTTTAATAGCTAAATATTGGTTTCTATGATTTATGTTATTTCTCCTGGGAGTGTTAAGAAATTCAGCTGTCTAAATAAACATTCCATGCCTCTCATCAATCACTAAAGATGAAAGAAAAACAAAAACACAAAAGAGTGGTTTTTAAATCCTCTAGTCCTACCATCTTTTAAGTCTCTTCACAATAATCAACTCTGTACATACTACTACTTTGAAGTAGTTGTTTCTTACTAAATGTGAGTCAACATTCATCATACACATAAAGGGATTGCATGATTATCTGGTGTTTTTATAGCAGAAGATTTTTTTTTTTATGAGAAGGAGTTAAGAATATAACTACAATCACTGGCCTAATGACTCTTAAAGTAAAAACACCCTGACAGTCTGAATGCCAGTGATATTTCTACCAGTAGAGTAAAAAACCAAAACCAACTTTTGGTAGTATCTAGATGTTTTAAACTACCACAGAATGCAGAATTTAGTATGGATACGTGGTTATGTGTTTTGAAAACAAAATACTCTAAACCAAATTTCTTTTCCAAAAATCTTAATTAAAATATCTTAGGAAATAAATGGTTCTAGTTTTCCATCAGAAAAATCACTATGTTGCTTATATGCTTCCAAAAGCTTTCACAAAATTTTATTTTCTTTCATTGTTTACAAAAAAAAGTTTGTGATCCTAATATATTTATTTTTTCAAATTAACTTTTAAAAAACTTGTCTAACCACTCTTGCTGAAAGATTAGTTTCAAACCTTCAACAATCACCCAGCTAGCACTTACAACTGCATCTTTGAGTGGCTACATGGCTTCTATCAGGAGAACATACTTATATTCTCAATGCAGATGTCAGAGAAGAAAGTATTAACACCTTATTTTAATAATGGAAGAACTGGGGTTTTGTACTGAATTTTTCAGTATGCAGTTCATGGTTTTTTTCAATGTACATGTAAAAATTTCATACAAATTTGTGTTAACATTGTGTATTGAGGTGGGCTGTGCTTTTGGTTTAAATGAAAAACTCATCTATATATGTAGTGTTCTAATATATTGTATTGGGTGTAAATGGCAAGGTTTTGGTAGTGGGAAGGTGCAAGGATGCCTTCCATTGGATGAGGTAGGGTTCTTTCCTGTGCCAGACACGACTGGTTCCTGCCAGCTCTGCAATGAACCCACTGGAGTCCAAAGCTGAGCTCAACAGCCAAGTCTGAAGTGACTGAAAACATTTAGAAAAAGTCAGAGGAGTATGAAGGATGGAAAAAGGGATTAAGGGGACACCAAAGTCATAGGTGTATGAGATGTTACAAGGAGAACAAGATATGCCCCCAAAGGATCTGCAGCCCTTGGATGAATCCATGCAAGAAGCAGTACACTGCTGAACACACTGCAGCCTGTGAAGGACACATGCCAGAGCATAAGAGATGAACCAGAAGGAAAGTGAGGAAGAGAGAAACTGCTACATCCTCACCCTGACCACCTGTGCCAGTCATTGCATCATCAAAAGGACCGAAAGTGACCCGTGGCTTATTAGGTTAAATTCCTCAAGTCAAGTCTGTTGGAGCTGCAGCAATATCTGGTGAGTGATTTCCCTGTCTGTATTTCAACCCACAAGTTGAACCCAAGTTTTCTTACTCCTGTTCTTCCTATTTTCTTCCACATTCTGCTGGGGGTGGGCAAGGAGTGAGGAAGCAACTGTGTGGATGGATGCTCAGCTGCTAACTGGGGTCAACCCACCATATATGTAGAAGCAAAGATCATCCATAAACAATAGCCAATATTTACCTGCATTTTTTCACAATAATAGCTAGGAAGGCAGTCCTTGTTTATTATTGTTTCTGTGTGAATAGAGTATGCTTGTAAGTGTGTATTTCAGAAATAGAAAAAGCAGAGGCTGTATGCTTCCATATAATATAAAACACTGCAACAGCATCAATAAAATATTAGACCTAAATCTATATTTAACTATATAGTATTTGTTCGATAAAGGTAATAACATTTTCTAGGTGACATCACCCAGAATTATTCACCCTGCTCCCCAAGGTTTTTAGTATGTCTCACTCTTCATCTCTAACGTGGTGCACCACACCCATTCAGCACATCTTTTATTCCCTTCCATAAGCTTCCTAATTGCTGAGAATGGACAGCAGAGTAAATATATAACAGATGAGTGAAGATAATAAAATCCTTCCTTCTTCCAGTGGTCTGTATAGCATCATTTTTGTTGATACTTTGGAATGTCTGACCTTTTAAACTGAAAGAATGTTCACTACTGAAGCTTTTTAAAGACGTCTATCTCATCTCGGAAAAATGGAAGGCAGGCATTCAAGACTGACTTGTATTTGTCTCTGAATCATATTGTCGTTTTTGTTTTGTTAGTGCCTGATATCAAGTCTGGACAAGCAGTTATTCTGCAAGTTAGTTCATATAACCTTGAATATTTCAGAAAGTCCTTGAGAGTTAACACAGTCAGTTTATGCAACTACAATTCATGTATATAACTGAGTTATACAGAATCTTGGCAGCCAGCAGTGCTAATAAACATTTAATTTACAACCCATATAATCCTTTCAACTTTGCAAAGTGCTTCATGTATCCATCTTTCTCTTGATTTATTATAATCCCCATATAGCTCCACTTACATTTACAGGGTAGTGGTCACAACATCAAGCCTGCCTGAGTACAAGAAGCGTTTGGACAACAATCTCAGGCACATAGTGAGACTCTTGGGGTTCCCTACTCAGGGACAGGAGTTGGACTAGGTGATCCTGATGGTTTCCTTCCAACTCATCACATTCTATGATTCTTTGAGCTCACTGCATTGTTTCAAAAAAAAAAAAAAAGGAATTAGTTCACTTATACTGATATAATGGGACTCAGCTACAAAACATTTCTAGAGTAACAGAGCTATCATGTACTATATTATATATTTGCATCATACACAAGAAAGGGTGTCAACCAAACGAACAAATAGTCAAAATAAAATCCAGAATAGTCAAAATAAATTCAGAATCCAAAGTTTTCAGGGAAATACCCTATGTCAGAGATCAGGAACCAGTCTGTGAACAATCTAGTAAACTTAACAAGTGTTGTATTGCACTTTGTTTCAAACAGGTATTTTTTTTTCCAGATTTTACTCTCCTTTCTCTTTTTTTTTTTTTCCATGGAAGGATAATGCAATGATGACTGCATGTGATTTCAGCACTGATCTGCCTTGTTTATTGTGGTAGGCAATGTGTTCCTAAATAATTCTTGCAGGTGGTAGTAGGCACCTTGTGAAAAAATGAAAAGAGATAAAAATGGTGTTCAACGTATATATAGGATACTTTCATCTAAAGAGCTTATTATCTGCTATGATTTGAGTTCAGAAAACTATGTTTGTTCTCCAAGAAATGGTGATTAATAAATAAAACCACAGCAAAAGTATAGACAACTTAGTCTGAAAGCCATTGCTCTGTTCAGAGATTGCAGAGGAAATCAGAGATTATTCATAGTTTTTTAAAAAATAATTTAAAAATGTGTCTATGTGTAAAAAAATCTCTTGGGTATGATAATCAATGGTAGGGAGTAAGTGCTAAAGTCAGCTTTGTGGCTACCTTTTCTATACCTTTGAGAATCTGACTGTACTCTTCTCTTATTTGGCCTCCATCCTGAATTTTCGTATTTCTCTTCTACTTCTTAAGTGTCTACTTACACTGCACAATGTTAGAACTATGCTAGAAATACTGGTTCTCATGTATTCCATGGCTTCAAAACACTGACAAATAGTGTAAAATATGAATAAATTTGGAGCTGTGTCCATAACATAAAATTAAAAACAAAATCAAGAATAATGGACTTGCAGTGTATTTGCAGGAATATCTGCTCTTATTAAAAAACACTTCATCACTTATTCCATTTTTATTGTCACTACAAAAGTAGTAGGACATAATAACCTTAGGATTCAGATTTTTTTTATATAATCATCACTTAAATATCAGTTACTTTTATTGCTCATTATGTGAGATGAAAAGATCATGGGAGTTCTGAGAAAGAAATAAAAAACAGCCAAGGCTTAGCAATTATAATATTTTTTATTTTTTTAAATATTGTACTTCATAGTATAGTCATTTGGAAGGACTAAAACTTTAATTAATATAAAAGGCTTTTCTTCATCTCGTAAAATAAACAAATAAGAATCTATCTGTTTTTGTTTTTTTTTAATTAATTGATCTCACAGCAGGCGCTTCCTGCAATATCTAGATGTAAAATAAAGGTAAAGATGCATACCTGACATTGAATAGGATTAAATCTGCAGAGAAACTAGTGTGATAACTTTTCTCTCAAGCTATAGAATTACAATAAAGAATATGAGAAAGCCTAAATCACCATTTCTCAGAAAATATGGTGTCTAAAGTGAGTCCCATAGTTTTTTCTAATAGTTTGAATGGAACATTTGGGGTGGTAAACATAAAAATTTAGACTTTTGACTTTAAAATATAAAATATAACAGTTTGGAACAGTCGCCTGATCTGAATTCTGCTGCTGCTACCAATTAAGCAGTCTTAATCCCTTTGACAAGATTATATTTTTCCTGGTTGCTATACCCTCTGTCATAAAGAGAGAGGATATTATAACATGAATTCTGTGAAAAAAAAAATCATAAATTGAATAGTGTTTCTTATGGAAAACTCTACAATTTATATTAGAGATCAGGTCAGTGTCTTTTTGGATGGACATAGATCCATGCAGTACCTGACGTTTTAAAATCCAAGCTCTTTTCTTTTGGCCATTGTTATAGTTTGAAAGGGGCAGACAAAATCTTATTGGCTTTTGCTGCCAAGACCCAGTGAACAAGGGGTGGAGTTTAGGCCGCTGTTGTGAAAGGGGTCTAGGTATCAGGTATCAGGTTCCAGTATTCCACACCCATTTTCCTGCCAGCCCTTTTTTCTGCTCTGCTTGCCCTCGTGGTCTCTCCGGCTTCAGTCTCCTCCTGCCTCGCTCCTGCACTTCCCTGCTACCAGCTCGCCACGTGGAGACCAGAGAAGAGGCCCAGCTTTGGCTACCAGCTTCGCCACGTGGTCTGCAGCATTCCAGCATTCCAACTGCACCGAGTACTGGAGTTTTGGACTCTTTTTCATCCCATCAGCTTTGCAGTAAAGGACCTTTCATCAGCCTGTAACGCCGGTCATCTGAGCTCGGGTTGTATATTTTGTATATNTGGTTTGTGGCTTGCCCTGGCCGTTTTGCAAAACCAGCACAGCCATGAACAGGGACAACTTTCAGTAAATCAAGTTGTTCAAAGACCTATCCAGCATGGCCTTGAACACTGCCACAACTTCTCTTCACAACATGTGCCGGTGTCTCACCACTCTCACAGTCAAGAATTTCTTCTTAATGTCTAATCTAAATTGACCTTCTTTCAGTTTGGAACTCTTTCCCCTCATCCTTTTGCTACATGGCCTTATAAAATGTCTCCCGCCACCTTTCCTGTAGACCCATTTCAGGTACTGGAAGGCTGCTCTATGGTGTCCCCGGAGCTTTCTCTTCTCCAGGCTAAACAACCCCAACTCTCTCAGCCTGTCTTCATAGGACAGGTATTCCAGCCCTCTGATCATCTTTGTGGCCCTCCTCTGGACTCACTTCAACAGCTCTATGTCCTAATTTTGCTGGGGGCCCCAGAACTGAACACAGTACTACAGGTGGGGTCTCACAAGAGCAGAGTAGAGTGGGAGAATCACCTCTCTAGATCTGTTGGTCACGTTGCTTTTGATGTTCGGACAAGTTCTCTGTATTCCTCCCAAACTACCTGTCCTTGCTTCCACCCTCTGTTGACTTCCTTTTTGTTTTTCAGTTTGTCCAGGAGCAAATTATTCATCCATGCAGGCCTCCTGGCGTTTTTGACTGATTTCCTCTTTGCTGGGATGCAACACTCATGAGCTTGGAGGAGGTGAACCTTGATTAGTAATCAGCTTTCTTGGGCCCCTCTTCCCTCCAGGGCTTTATCCCATGGTACTCTAACAAGAAGGTCCCTGAAGAGGCCAAATCATCTCTCATGAAGTCCAGGGTAGTGCGGGGGTGCAGGGACTTCACTACTCCGGTATGAAGCCAGTAAAGAACACTTTATTTACTTTTCATCCCTATTTATACATTCGTACCGGGCACCGAGAGCGTACACAATGATTGGATCGCCTTCCCCATACGTGAGGGTAGTACAATGTTATATGCATTGCTATTGGTCTATGTCCCATCACTCCTCATTGGTTCTTGCCCCTTCTGGTAGAGTACCAGTCCTGTGACCGGAAGCATACCCAGGTGACCTCCGGCATTGCTCCATCTCACTTCCGGTGACTAGCTGGAAGCAGACGATGCTATCTCTTTGTTCCTATCCCTCGAGATGACTCCCAATACATATGGTTGCGTGGTAAATCCTAAAGCTATCAAGTAGCTGGTTCATTATATGCCATTGACTTACCCCTACAGGGTAGTGAGCTTGCTGTGCACCCTCCTTGCTGCTTTAGGGATCTTGAACTAGCATGGTAATCCTCTTCATTGGCTCCTCTATCACATGGAGAAGGAAGTTATCATTGACACATTCTAGGAACCTCCTGGATTATTTATGCCTTGCTGTGTTGTCCCTCCAATAGATATTGGACTGACTGAAGTCCTCCATGAGGACCAGGGCTTGTGAACAAGAGGCTTCTCCTATCTGCCTATAAAGCCTTTCATCTGCTCAGTCTTCCTGGCCAGGTGGCCTGTAGCAGAGCCCCACTATAATGTCACCTGCCCTCCCTTTAATCCTGACCCATAAACTCTCAGTTGGATCCTCATCCATCCCCAGGTGGAGCTCCACGCACTCTAGCTGGTCGTTGGCATGTAGGTCAACACCTGCTCATCGTCTCCCTTTTTGTCCTTCCTAAAGAGCTTATATCCTTCCATTCCAACACTCTAGTCATAGGAGCTGTCCTACCACATCTCCATGATGCCAATAAAATCATAGCCCTGCAGGCATGCACACATCTCTAACTCCTCTTGTTTATTCACCATGCTACATGCATTTGCGTAGAGGCATTTAAGTTGGGCCCTGGATAAAGTTTGCTTACTGGTTGGAGTGGCTAGAATTTCTTTGAGGTATTTCTTTGTTGCTTCCCTGTTAACTGCTATTACCTCAGGAGCTCCTCACTCATCTCTGTAATATCTCAAGTGTGTTAGATGGTAACTATAATAATAATCTATTAATATAATATAATAATAATATAACTAAAATATATAAGAAAAAAAGATTCCAAAATAAATATCTTGTTACTCCTATTGAATCCTTTTGGTTTCTTCATTATAAAAATTATAAGAATTTCTTGTATTGTTTCAGATTCTGCTTTTATCTCAGCCTGACTCCTAGAAAACTAATTCACCAAACAAAATTGCATTGCAGTTGCAACCAGCTAAGTTGTTCAAATGATTACTCTCAGGGGCCTAAACAAGTGGACATTGGTATGCAGAGCTAATTCTACAGCATTTCTCATTTTTTTATGATATCTAAAACATGTTGATCTCAATAAGCTGCTGAGCATATTCCCTTCTTTTTTTCATTTTTCATATGCAGGTGAATAAGCAATTTTTTAATTAATAACTATGAAAATCCGATTTTGTCACTTAGTAAATAAATGTTTGCCCTGTATTCATTAGTGTTCTATTTATTTTGTGTAGGTACTCAGAAGGTATTAGTATATAGAAGAGTGTATTTGGAAAATACTTTGCACAAGCTATCCTCATGCCAATTAAAATGAACTCCTAAAATTTTAGGTTTTGAAATTTAACTTTCAAACTTACACTGTTTAAAATATTAAGCGGTGCCAATTTTTATGTGAGTACCTAATGCAAACATGCATGGATTCTATGTACAAACTACCTAATAAAGGTACAATAACCTTTATAAATTACAGGTTTCAAAAATATATGATTAGGTGGATGTTGCAGAACCATTGAATTCTAGATGTATATTAGTGAACGAGGACTGTATTAAGAAAGACGTGCACAAAAAAAGCGCGGGTGCTTTTTGACCCGCGGGGTATTTTGACCCACTCACCACAAAACACCAGACATTAATGTAATTCACGGAGTGAGTTCTTTGCTCTTCGTCTATTAGTAAACGTTTTTTTTCATATTACTACTATGTCAAAAAACAGGTCAGATAGGCAGCCTGACAATCATTCTCATAAGTAAACACACAAACAGAACACAGACAGTGTCTCCATTGTTTTCAAATCAGTATATCAACATACTTTTATTATTTACTCTAAAATACTCTCAGGATAAGTCACTATGCTTATAACCAAATAGTGATGAATATCTTCCATGATCATGTCTATCCAAAATAAATGTAGGTACCAATCTTCTAAACTGTCCATCTTGATTCCTGTTTACAGATAATGTCAGGCTGCGACAGTCAGATTGTCTGAAGTGTTGTGTATGGTTTATTGCTGATTCATTTCCATATTTCATGGTGTTTGAACTTTTCAGACTTTCAGTGTGCTTAAAATCCCTAAGGTCCTTTTTATCATATTCTCATCAAACTCCCCTACTGATTCTGCTTCTTTCATTTGCCTAGGTTTAGTTTTTCAGGCATTACGCAGTGGTATCAACCATAAAGATTTCTGTGTATAACAGTATATTTCTCAGAAGATACAAGTCTAGTAGAAGAGCTCTTCTTAAAGAGACACATATGGATAAACAAAAGATAATTCTAAATAATGATTCTAAATTTGCTGCTGGGAATTTTCAATTTTATTAATGATGTAAAGGAAATACCCCAGGGCTATAGCGTGATGTCAGTACCACTGAATGGATCTGAAATTCCTTTGTCTAGTAAAATGGGAGCATATTACTATCTTTGTGAACTTTTTCTTTTTTAGATGCACAAAAATGGAAACTGTGTTTTCTAGGCTAAACCATGGTAGGCTTTTTTTTATGAATGTTGGTGCAGGCATGGAAGCAATCACCATTCTTAAAGTTTTCTGCTATGTGGAGGTGGAGCAGCAAGGAAGTGTTCGTGAATTTTGTCCTTAAAAGCTAGGTGGATTTCCGAATGTATAAAAATAAACTGTAAGGATGTATACAAAGACTTGATGATTTTAATGAACACTAGCGGCAGCAAGTCAAATGACAAGACTATTGCAGAGCAATTTGATATCATAGATAAAGGGAAGCAAAGTTTTGGCTTAGGTTGGGTATTTTTATTTCAAATATGTTAACAGTGTGCACCTTACAAACTTGTCAATCTTCAGTTTAAGAGTCCAGATCATCCTACATTTCCCTTTCCTTCCACACAGGTCACTTCCAATGTTGTCTCAGAGGTATGAAGTTTCAACTGAAGTTAATTCTTTCTTTGCAAGAGGAAAAATACACCTGTCAGGTTTTCTACAAGAATCACCTAAAATCTTGATCTTATTCAAATTCTGGATGTTTTCATCTCTCAATGTACCAGCAGAAGCAACTCTGTTGGCTTTGAAACATTAACTATAGTGATATTCGCATTGTGTCAAATTTCTCTCCTACCAACTTTTAAACATTTCAAGACATTGAAATGTCCAAAAGAAGAGCAAGGAGATCAGGGGTGGGAGCTCAGAGATTTCATAAGAAGGTCAATGATGGTATACTGAAGAGGACTATTTCAGCAAATGGTGGTCTATTTCTTCATTAAGAGAAATTCCATTAAGGAAGGACTTGAAGTAGAGAAAGTGGATACATCAGTAGGAATACTGCAAGTGTTTCAAATATATTCATCTTGGTGATTTCTGAATTTCCTGGATAAGAGTGTAAAATATGCCATTCACTGCCAATTAGAGGTAAAATATTACAAGCAACAGTATGTAAGGGATTTCACTAATAAGGTATACTTAGGTCATTACTGCTCTTCTAAGGTTTGTTTCATTTGTAGGTTTCATGTTTGAATTGTTGCAATTGAACTGCAGTTCCCACTTGTACAGGAAAAGGCCTGAGTTTTTAAGTGCAAGTTACTAGACAGGCACTAAGACACCCAACATCATGTACCTGAGTCCATGAAGTCTTTAGATTACTATGAAAAATTAATTATTGATTAATGTTTGAACTCATTATGTTGTTATTGCCAGCCCCTGACTAAGCACACTGGCTGATCTTATCTGTGCACTTCTGGATATACTGCAGAGTGAAGATTTTTCAGGAAAGTCTGTGATGTGGTGTCCTGGTTTGAGTCAGGATAGAACCAATATTCTTTGTGTAATTTTACTTTTCAGTTAAGTCTCTTCTAAGTAGCTGTACCTGCTGAAATTACCTGCATGTTTTCCAATCAGTGTCTGCCTTTAGGATTGATAACTCTCGATGTTTATAGTTACTGCTAGAGAATGATATGCAGACTAAGGCCACAACGGGTGAGGAAGGGGGGTCACACCTGCACCCCTCCTGAGGGGAGGAATCGATTGTACAGGTGACCCAGAATTGACCAAATGAAGTATTCCATCCCACAGACTTCATACTCAGATATGATATATGGGTGCAAATATTCATTCAATAATTGTCAAGAATCCCACTACATTTCAGTACTGAATTGAAAATATTTCCTTTCTAAGGGCACAAATGAACCTATTTAAACATTTATTTAAGAGCTAAGTAGCTCTTCTATACAGTTCACATAAAGTAATGTCCATTACATCTAAAGGGAAAGGGGGATTCTAAGATGTAGATTATCAGAAGTGAGATACTGCGTGTAAACTTGAATCTGCTGCCCTCATACCACTGGCAGTACAGATACGAAATCATCTGCTCTTGGTGTGTGTCAACACACAGGTACATCTTTGATTCTGAAAAAAAAGAAAACTGGGGAAAGAACTATGACTGTGATTCAGATTTCTTTATTTGTTCCTGTGATTAGTCTGTATTTCTGTCTTCTCACTAAGAACAAACGGTAAAAGTGGGATCATCATCTAAATTTAGGTGTCTATGTTGGCCATATATTTGTTTGTTTTATTGTCTCTTTGCAGACATAGGCAACAGAATTTAGGAAGCTGTTTGATCAAATGTAAATACATTCCTTGAGATTAACTGAATAATAGTATGACCTCCAATGACTATATCGACTAGGACTCAAATGATTATCAGGTGAGTCTGACTGTCTTGCTCTGGTGTGACTGTCTATTCTACAGATATCTTTATTTAACCTAACAAATCTAACCCTACATGTTCAGATAGTTCAGATATTATAGCTTGGATTGGGTTAAATATGGCAAATATAAAGGACTGTTGAAAAACAGTTGTTTTTCAACACCAGGTTATGTTAAAAAAATAGAATCAGTAAAATAACTATCCAATACGATGGATATCCAATATGAATTTCTTGCATCCATGCACATGATTTCTTATTTTGCAGTTAGATGCCAATACAGTGATATTTTTTTGTAAGTGGTTTTCTTTTATATCCCTCTACAAAATTTCTTGAACAGAATTTTCCTCTTAAAAATGTGCAAGGAAAGGAAAAATTAATTACCTTTTTTGGGTAAATATTCTAATTTATTATTATACAAGGTACTTGTTTTTTCAACTGCTTTCCCTTTCCACTCCCATATATCATAGATGATCTCTACTAACACTTTTTATGGTTTAGCATTCTCTAGTTGTGACAACTCAAAGTGCTATGTCTCTGATGATTTTTGTTTCTCTGAATTACACAAGTATAAAAATAATGAAAAATAATCTGTGAATTTCTTGATTTGAAATCTCCAAAGCTTCATAATCCCTTATGAATCAATTAGCCAGTGAAAGTAGTAAGTTTCTTTTTATTTAATATTATATTCTGAATATTCTTTTACTCTTTTTAGTCTTTGTAATTCATCTTTAATACAGAGAGTCTTATTTACAGTATAATGGTTAATATTCATATAATTAATGTAAACTAATATAATAATTTAATTTTTATAGATTCCCAGATTATAAAGTCTGATGAGACATTCCTCATCATTTTGTCTCATCTTATTCATTACCCTGGTGACAGACCTTCCCTGAGTTAATTCACGTTTGAGTGAAAGCATGTACATACACAGATGTATATGCTCATAATATGCACGTAAAATGTTTTTTTTTTACTCTAAAAACTACATTGTTCTTCTCAGACTTGTTTTATTGTCCAAATGCATTATCTTCACCTTATGACTGATATTATTTATTTCTAATCCAAATTTGTCTAGACTTTACTTTCTTTTTTATTTAATGTATGTCAGACATCCTGAAAAACCTTCTATTATCAAGTAGACATCGTTTAGTCATCTAAACTAAACTAAGAGAAACTGAAAAAACAAAACAAAACAAACAAACAGAAAAACAAGTCATTCATAGAACTGTAAACCTTATGACGTATATTTTTAATAAGTCTCTAAACCAAATGACTATGGGATGGCAAATATTATATTAAAAAAGAGGTTAAAGACTGGAGGAAAATTGTAAGTGGAGTGTCTCAAGTCTACAGATTGTTCTTATTTAATATTATAAAATATGACCTTTGCATGAAAAAATAGTGCTGTCATCCTGAAAGTTTCTAATGACAGAGATATGGAAATCATTGTATATGCAAGGATAATCAAAGTATTATGGAGTAAAAAATAATGACTGATATATAGAAATAGTGAAGTTTTACAAGATGAAGTGTGGTATCAAAAGGTTAGAGAGTAATAATAAAGATCTATAGACATACAAAGAAACTAATAGGGTTAAAACTATTGAAGTCAACTGAAGATCTTAAAGTAAAAATGAATAGGCCATGAGTGTATATAGACTCAAAAACAGAAGAAGCTTTCTTGCCATCAAGAGGTGAGGTTCTTGAATGGCCTCAAAATACAAAAACATGCCCACTACTTCTATGACCCAACCTGATAAATTTATGGGAGTGAACAGGGTTACCCACAATAATAGTAAGGGTATATATATGATAACAGTCTTCTCCTTGTAATCATAATGCTTATTTTAAAATTGTCAAAACTCTGTTCTTCATAATAATCTGTTTCTCAGGAACTGAGTAGCTGTACTTTACAAATGCAGTCCTCCCGTTGTGTGGGGGGGCATATCATGGTTTTGGGATGCAATAGTAAAAGATTATTTCTTGTCATTCATATTTAATTTTTGCTTCTGTTTGACATGACCTTTAGAACCTTTGAAATGCCTAGTGTGTCCTATTTTCTGGAACAATATGATCATAAGAAGGCAATTACTTGATTTTGTACTCTATTCTACTTAGTGTCTTTGATTGCCTTGAATCTGATACCAGGGATACTTGAAGTCAGTGACTTAGAAAGAAGTAATTAAGGTTGCCTAATGTAGACAGCCAGGGAAAATAATTGAACTAGTCAGTGTATCTCTTTAGGCCTACTGGCCATAGAAACTTGCTTTTGGACTATGGGACTTTCCCTTGGCTCATCATCTCTTTCCTCCTCAAAAATCTCTTCTAGCTAGGTTATAATCAGTGATTTCAACAGCAGTCAAACCATCTCATCATATTTCAGCAATATTGGATAGATGAGATGTGTACACATAAATTAGCAATTTATAATTGCTATAATTTATTATTCAGGCTCCAGGAAATGAGATATTATTTGAATTTGGTTCTTCCAATTGGTATCTTGTATTTTTTAAAATAAAGCTGAAATATTTAACTCCTCCTCCCTGCTTTCATGGAGGAATTAATTACTGCTAAACTTCAAACTCCTAATTGATCAAGGGGCCAAGATGTCTAAGCATATAGCTTTTCAAATTAAATTGAATTATGAAAAAGAAAGATCATTATGTGATTTTCATGAACTACTTTTAGGATTGCCTCTCCTCTCAGATCTAGTAGAGCTCAGCTACAGGAAGATTTTGGCACCTAGTCTGAGAGATCTGGAAACCTGGTCCTACCTTCAATCCAGAACACAGAATTAACACTGTTGGAAGATGTAAATTAGTTAAAAAGATCAGGAAGTACTTTTACACCCATCCAATGAAGAGAGAAATACTGCCAAAATAGAATTTTATGTCAGTTTCCACAAAATGTCTTTCATATTTCCACAAACTTTTCTTTTATTTAGGAGGTCTTTGGCAGTGGGCAGCAGAAACACTGGAGTACCTCCTAATGTTTCAACAACTTGTTGGATCTCCTTTACTTTCTCAATAATGATATTAACAATTCCAAACTCAGTGCGCATGCGGTCATCACAGTGCTTTGTCTCTCCTACTTACATCCACTTACATGCCATCCATTTGAAGTTCTCATACTATATTATATTTTCTCCTTCTTTGTCTGTAGTCTTCACAGCATATTAATCTGAGTTTCTGGAATTTAGCTATTAGTTTTTACCCAACTTGCATTACAAAACTTCATCAAAAATGGTTTTTCCATCAGAAAAATTACAGTTGTTTTCAACAAGATGTCTTCTTTCAGTCTTCAAGGTTACAGTGCCTTCAGCATTAATCAATAAGCATTTGATTTCTGAATGAAGACTAAAATTATTTTCTTTCACTGGCAGTCCCAGCAGAAATAATCTGTTCTTTTGACACTCTTGTTAACTAAAACCAGCCTGGATTGTTATAAGTAATCATTCAACAGATAGCTTCCCAAGAGTGGGTCACTCTTTGTTAAGAAAACAGTGAACTTTCAAAATCTCTATTTGGACATAGGTATTAGAGGATCTGGATTTCCTGTGAACTTTTTCCTTAAATCTATAATTATGTGTCTATAAGTCAGCTCTACTGAAAAAGAAAAACAATGGCCCAAATTGCCAGATTACATTAACTGTTGCACCACCTGAAGATCTGACTCACTTCTATAAGTGATAGTATGCCAGTTGAGAGCCCAAACCAACTAGACGTGTGAAAATTAAATATTAACAGCATTTTTATGATTTAATAAAAAAATATATGAATAAAGGACAGGTTTCAATATCTCCATACTGTTATGGAGGACAAACAATAAAATGCCTCTCAATAAACAACTACTGATATATCATGTAACCTTTAGAATCATCTGTTTATCTGTGAAATTGTAAATTATCGTTAGCTGTAAAAACTGTATGTCCCCACTCATTCAAAATTTTAAAGAAAAATAAGTGAAGCTTTCAAGGCTACAGTTTCTTGTGAACTATCAAACTTGTCATGACAAAGGGACTGAGATGGGGTTTATGTTCTCAGCACTAATCCCAGATACCAAGAGGAATATATAAAGAGGGCACTTTGTACCCTAAAAGTGAAACTGAAAACTTTCTAGCACTTAAAAATTAAGTGAAAACATTATCATTCTTATGTCTCATGGAAAATGGAGATTTGAATATGACACACCCATAATGAAAACTGAAGTTGGACATTTGTGATAGACAAGCAATTACTTCCTAGCATTTTAGTTCATATTTTACAGGCACTCAAAAAGGAACTTATCATTTAAAGAAATGCAGTATACAACCACTACTGCTCTTTTTAAGATACAGGAACTAGGAGTTAATGTAATAAATTAAAATATAGCAGAATCTTACTGAATAAATATAATTGACTAGCAAAGAAACTTGATTAGATAAGGACAATAACTGTGTAGCAAATAACTCAGGAGAGACTTTGTGATGGTTAAGCAAACATCAGGTTCAGAAATTGTAGTATGTAGGAAATTGGACAGAAAGTCTATAACAAACTTTGAGATTTCAATCTCGCCAGTTTAAGGAAAGTGTTTGTGGTGATCCCCGAATAACATTTTACTAGAGAAATTGCTCATCATGAACATCTGCTAGAAAATCTGGACATGGCTAGAATTTACCTGCCATCTGACTCATAACTGACATTCGATCAAGTTCATCAACAGACTTTTTTGTAAAAAGACAAAAAGAAAATGCTACCTGTATTGATGTTAGGTTGCAAAATCTGTAAAATTTCCAAGTCTGTGCATGTTACTTGTTGAAGTGTGATCTGCCATGAGTGGCTTGAGTGAGAAGAGTGTAGAAAATCTACAGGTTTCGCTGCCTGTCTACCTAACTGGCAATCACTATATGGAACATGAGGCCCTTTTAGATGGGAGCACAAATAAAAACGGTTTGTAGTATCTCAGTGTCATTACTTCAATTTGAAATTTTATAAAACAGAATGCAGAAGACTGAGACTGAAAATTGATGATCATACCAATGTCTGAGCATGAACCTGCCCGCTGAAGACATTTTGGTATCCAAAGACATCTGTAAAAACATCTGTACATCTATATTTTGTAATCTGGTTGTAATATGATGAAAAAATACTTTCACAGAACTATCCATAAGGATGAGTTTGAGTTGCTCGTGTAGTTCTAGAACAAGAAATATGCATAACATTTTTCTTTCCAGTTTGGATTTTCTTTTCTTTTGGAAGCATTTTCTTTTCTTTTGGTATGCATTTTGCATACCACTTGGTATGCACAGATCTTACTTTCCCTGTTCAATTGTCATTATAGACAAGTTTTCTAACTTTCCTCCTGCTTTCTCCCCATCTCACAGGAGAGGGGAGTGATAATTAGTTAGGTCCCTGTTTGTCCGTCCGCCAGGGTGAACTCTCCACCCCTAAAAAAATTATCTCTGTTTTTTTGAACTTCACTTTCCTTTCTTTTCTTTTTTTTTTTCTTTTTCTTCTTTTTCTTCTTCTTTTTTTTTTTTTTTCTAAATTTATTTTAGGAAATAAATATATAAGAAATAAAAAGGCAATATTAGTCTTCTTGGAAATTTACATGAAATAATAGGACAACCTTCTTTTTAAAGTCAGATTACTTGGAATAGAAATAAGGACAATTATTTAATTAAATTTCCTTTCGGCCCATCACAGTGATTAAACAATTAAAATCCTTGCTTTGTCCCTAAAATGATGTGATTCCTCTATACTGGCATATTTTACCAGAAATTTTTAAACTTTATAAGAGATTTCAGGAGAGTTGCCTGCATAGACTGATATGGATAAAGAGGAAATACTTAAACCTTGATGAACTTGATGAGATGTTTATGTTTATGGGTTTTTTTAACCTGCGTGAATGTACTCTCATCCCTTCATAATAAGTAGACTAGAATGAGAGTTCAATCAAGGCAGATAAATGATAATGTGTCTTTATAAAAGTAATTGTTTATCTTTCAACCCAACGAGTTAAAGAGAGTTGAAAAGTTAAGTGTGTGGAACATTGCATGGTGGATGATGAATGAAGAAATAAAAAGAGTGGTTTTTTTCAGAACACTGTATGATGACGTAGTACCACCAGCTGTTGGAAAGAAAGCTGGCATAGGTTTGTAATGCAGAAGAAGCACAGTGTTTAAAGATTAATGTTTTATGTGCTAAATAGCATTCATTTAAACCCTCTTGAAAAAGGAAAGAAACATATAGTATGACTTTTGATTTAAAACTTCTGAGAGTATCTGAACAGTTTTTTTTTGTTCTTTCTGGGAGGTTCCAAAAAGACTAAGACAGAGATTACATATGCCAGAAAAGAGAAGATGATTTATAAGACTATAGATGGATAGAAAAAAACCAAAATGTTAAAAAACATTTAAACTGATGAAAGAGTACAATGAAGATAAATTACTTTGATGGGTCTTTATCACACACGGCCATGTTAATCATAAACTATAAGCTATAAAAGGCAATTCTACAGTCAAAAGACAAGCCTGTTTGTATCATTAATGAATGATGAACAAGAAAAAAACAAAACCCAAATCTCAATATGAAGAATAATGACAACTTTGTTAAGTCCATTATACAGGCATCCCCATGCTTCGTAAAATATGTAGAATTAAAAAGACAAAGAATTTTATTTTAAATCCCACAAAAGAAGCTTTTGTGTTATTAAAACTTAGTGGCTTACTGTAATAATTTTTAAATGAAAGAATGAAACTACTTAAAACTGAGAAACATTTAGATTACAGGCTTAATTAAAACAAATCAGAGTGAAAAGTAATGAAACTATTTATTTTAGAGTACATTTGTTAACACTTCATGAATAATATATTATTTCAGTGAGTGGTGTCATATATCACACATCATATACATAGTATATTCTCTTATTGTCACTCAAGACAGGATTCCTCCAACATTTTGTGCCCCAGTATCCATTTCAACAGACATGAAGTTAGGGGTAACTATCAAAAGACTGCTTTATATTTGCTAAAAGATCTCTTTTGACACCAAAATTTTTCCTCAGAATCAGATATTAACATGAAACTCAATTTACAAGGGACAACATATACTATGAGAGCAGACTGTTGCATCTGAGTGACTCACAAAAGGACAAAGTATTCAACATCAGTTTGTTGGAAAAAAGTGGAAAAAAGTGTAGAAGGATCCTCTAAAAGTTGAATCCTGTTCCTAATCTGGAGATGATAGAGTAACAATAAGAGATAATGTTGAATTAATAGGAATTATAACTGTATTTTACAGATGATAATCTAATTTACACAGTGTCTTTTTAAGGTGCCAGGAGAATGTGATGGTAACATACATGTGGACTCTGCAGACTCACCCTCCCAGTCTGCCATTGCCTTATGTCATGTTTCCTGTACTCCCACAACAGACTGAACTGCTAAAAGGGAGAGACTTTTCTCAGACCTAACAATTTTCAGTGCAATATCATTGGACTAGGTACTTTACAAGAGGTCTGCAAAAGAGTAAAATGGTGAATTGGTTTATTCTGTTAGAAAACATGGCTGAATCTACATGTACATCTACAACTACAACCATCAAATGTAGGATGGTTGCCCTTTTATGAAACTGCATAGTGAAGAATTATGAACAGTAAAGGTGGTGTTCACCAACACAAACTTATGTACCTGAATGTTTTCTGTCTAAACCTAAGCTAGTTACCCCAGGCTCACTCTACAGTCAAAGCCGGGAAATAAGAGTAGGTCCTCTCACTTTGAAATGTGTGTTTTATGATGTTTTCTCCAGACACCATACCTGTTGCAGTATGCTGGTTGTACCACAGGTAACACTGATTAAAATTTCCACTTAATCCAAAATACCAGGTTCATCTGAGAGAAATCAGAGTTTTCAGTGAGATAGCATTTGTATAACAATATCGCACTACTGCGAGAAAAAAAAATAAAAAAATGAAAAATGAAAATATGTCCTATGTTTTCGAGATGTGTAAACTATGCAGTCATGTAAGACAGGATTCTGTGAGTTGCAGATCTCTGGGGACTTGTCTCAGTTTTACTTACAAAGGTAGTTTTAGATTATATTTGATTACTGCTTTTAGATTTCAAGTCTAAGATTAGTGAGCTAGTATATTATGTGTTTTCATTAAAACACGTTCTGCCTAAAGAATTTTTCCATTCATTCATACTGCCTGGTAAAAACCCAAGTAATCCCCCAAATGTTTTTGTCTCTCATAAAAGAAGAAACAGAAAGCTCTCAGTCTATTTCAGCATGCTTTGATGTATGTTATTCTAGGGATGCCTATAATTTTTTGTTGGCAAGAAATTAAATAGGAATTGCTCGGAAATAGAAATGCTTTCTGATCATCGAACAGTGGACTTTGGCCTGATTACTGTATGAAAATATATTTTAATCAATTGTAAGCACTCTATACATTTGATATTTGAACTTAACCGGTGGTCAGGTGGTATTACTGGCTCTTTATCTATGATCTGACTTGAGGCTTTTACTGGTGACATTGGTGTCATTTTCTTTCTAGCATTATTGTACCTTTCAGGACTTCCAACCATAGCTTCCTCCTTGCAAAATGCTGTTTGGAAATAAAATTGCAAATATTAAAATACACATTTCTGAGACATTCAGTTCCAGACAATTTTATCTTTCTTATGAGGAGGGTAGGTTGCCTCAAAAGATGCTTCATTTTTCAGATGCACTAGTAAGCAAATATGTCATGAAGATCATGATGTCAATACTCTATGTCCTTTAACCCTGTACAGTTCAGAAACTTTGCTCTTGGTTTGTAGGGGACAGAGTGGTAGGGAGATTGCCTGGGCTGACTTATATCAGCTGTTAAGCCTGCTAGAGACTCATAACATTCTTGAGAAGGTTCTCGAAGAAGGTTCTCAGAACTGAATGTGAATGCATATGTGAATGTGACTTGGATCAAACTCTTAGAAATATTTTATATTTTATCTGGCTTCGAACAGCCTGTCATTTATGTTTTTTCTGCAAGATTGCTCTAGCTTGTTCAACACACTGGGACACGTTGTTTATCTGCACTTGTAACTTATCTTGTTACCTAAGAAGGAAATCCTAAAAGAGATTGCAGTTTTACATGCCTTATGTTGTAAATATGTCTCAAAATCTCAGATAACTGGAACCCACAACTGATTCATCTATATTCTCAAACAGTCCAATATGTCTCAATCTGCAGTTTCAATAAAGAAAAAATATGTGACAAACAAGCTTTAGCTTTTTGAGCAAAAAGGAGTTCATAGTTATATAGATAAATATTTGTTTTCAACTCTCTGTATGTTCATATTGGATCATTGACATTTTGATAGATGAACGGTAGGTGAATGAGTAATCTTTTTCTCCAATTTGTCTTATGCTAGTAATAAGGCAATAACTGCTGATAACATGCTGATGATAGGGGCTTAATTATAAGAATGGCATCCTAGTCAATCACAGATTCAATTTTCCTAGGTCCTATAATGTCTGAGTTTTGACAAGGTTCTTCCTCGGTTGATTTTCAGTTGTATTTTGACTTTATTTTGACTTTCTTTAATTCCACTGCTAAGCAAACTTCGGCTAGAAGCTATATTGCCTGATCTATAATCATTATTTTATGTCAAACAAAAATGGCTTCTTTAGAAGACCAATGATGTTAATTATTAACACTCAAATCAGGGATATTTAATGAGTTTTAATGAGCAAACAACATTTTGGGTAGTAGGGTACTGAAAATGTACTTTTGCTACTGTCTTTGTACAAGTTTTTCCTCTGTCTTTTATTATTTTTATTTGTTTTAGGGCATTTTCAGTGCAATAACTTTTTATTTTTTTAACCAAAGTCAGTTTTTACTGAAATTTTCTTTGACTTTTTCTGAAATTATTCTGCTAATGTAGTTTGTCTTTCATGGCCTGTTCTCTGAGTCTTTTTTCTTTTCACTACTGACAAAAAAATATGAAAATCAATTTCAATTTCAATTATGTGATGAATACAGATACATAATAATAACCAACATAGACAATCCTATTTTGTTTTAAAAGTTCTTTTTGGTCACTAGATTCACTAATACGTGTTTTTGAAAAATCACAGAATCACAGAATCACAGAATTCTAGGGGTTGGAAGGGACCTCAAAAGATCATCTAGTCCACCCCCCCTGCCAGAGCAGGGTCACCTAGAATACATCACACAGGAACACATCCAGGCAGGTTTTGAATCTGAAGTGTAATGGTTCTAATTAGGTAAAATAAAAAGATTTTTTTGTCAGTCTTTCTTAATAATAAAAAGCTATAAACTTTTAAAGATCTACTGTGAAAACTGCATTATTTGTATATAGCATGCTTAAGAATGTCTTTATTGAGATATTTTGGCATATCTATACTATAAGGGTTTTTTGTTAAAAAAAAAAATAAAAAATATTGTACCTGAGATTCGTTTGTTTTGTGCTACTACTCTGCACAAACAAAGATGAAGATAGTTTAGTTATCTTTTTCTGCTTATACAACAAAAGAAGTTCAGACATCACTGAACAGCCATCAGATATTAATGATTTTCACTTTTTCACAGGGCCAGATCTGAACTGCTGACCTGTGTATAAAGAGTCGATTCCATTCTTTCCTAACCTAGAAAACCCAGAAACACAGACATTATTTTTAATATATTATGAAGAAACCCAAAATATATTAGAACATAAACCCATTCAAAATAATATTTAAAATATCTACTCCAGTTAAACCACAAATCTGAGATTTTCTTCTGCTGAAAAAGCTGAATTAAAAATTGATATATGGTTGTTAATTTCCATTGTTTTGATAATTTAATACTTTATATAACTGTATTTTAGTATTAGTTTCTCTCATGCTTCCAGATTAAGAAAATGAATTCCTAGCAAAAATCACAATACTGGAATCCCCAAGTGATAATTCACTTAAAAAATATTATTTATTTTTATTATACTACTTCATACTGCTCCATTCCACAATTTCTAGAAAGACACATAGTCTCCATCATACTGTGTTTCAGCCACCTTTATGCAGAATATTATAAAAGATTTGCTTTCTGAATTACCTTTAATTCTGCCTTCAACAGGGAGGTGTTCTTCAAATAACTGGATCCTTATTTGGATTCTCTTTAAGTCATCATCATGTGGAAGCTGCAAACGCTGATGGATAAGGCTACAATAAAGTCAGATATCTATCTTCAGAATCTTTGGAAACATACTTGACATCAACTCTGTTATTTATTTTTAACCTACTTCCAGGTGTCTCGGTTTAGAATGGCCAGGGAAAGCCACAACTCAGAGACAGAGTTTGCTTCTGCTACTCCCCTTCACCCCCCTCGGGAAATGGAAGGGGAATAAGGAATAAAGGCTTAACAGTTGGAAATTAAAACTATAACAGATCTAATGGAACAGGGAAGGGAGTAACAGGTGGAAAAAAAAAAGAAGAATATTTATACAAATATATACAACCCGGCTCCAACGATCACCGATACAAGCTCCCAAAAAGTCCTCCACTGCAAAAGCCAACGGGGAAAAAGAGTCCAAAGCACCCCCAGCAACCCATGCAGTTGGATCCCGCAGAGCATGTGGCGAGCTGGTAACAAAGGCAAGGCCTCTCCTCCGGGCCGGCTCCACGCGGTGATCAGGAACGAGCAGAAAGGGAAGAGAGGGAGGAACTTCCTGTCCTCCAGGCTTTATAGAGCTTG
>VZRW01007220.1:24052-44968 GCA_013398125.1 Aegotheles bennettii
TTATTAATAATATATATAATTTTTATATATATTTTAATTTGGAAAAAAACTTGATAGTTTAATTTTTATGAAACCAGAAACTGCAGCTGATAAAGTATATAAAATTAACTGAGTAAAAATATAAAAGTTAACACAAAGTATTGAATACATAAACCCAGAGCACATTATGCCCACAATATATTTTAAAATGTTATGTAAACATTTAGAATATACTTTTTAGCTTCATACATAATAACATCATACTTCCTATTTTCTAGCCATCTCTCCAAGAGCTCATATGTAGCAGTTAAATAGAAATGCAAGTTGTCATGTTTTGTTTTGTTTTGTTTTTTTTAAAAAGGCTTACACAAATCTAATTGAAACTTTTATTTAGTCTTACATTATTTTTAGACTGTCTCAAGGCTTCATAATTGAGCCTTTACAGTTGTACAAACAAAGAGAAGGCTGGTAAGAACCTGAAATTCATGATGTTTACTAATGAAGTTGACCTGGAAACCTCTTCATAGGATATTGCGATTTGATTACCATGATATTCTGATTGGACTCTTGATTTGTATTTTAATGAGCACATAGTATTTGAAATGCAAAACAAGGTGTTATCAGGGGTATTTCACTAGAACTGACAAGATTAAAATGAGAAATATCTAATGTTTATAAAAATATTAAAAAAGGAAGTGCAAGACAGACACATTTTAATTTATTACAAGCATCTTATAATAACTGTCATTAATTAAATTTAAATTACAAGAAATTCCTGTGAAAGTAGGTATTTTAATCTCCTTATCAAGAAATGTATTCATCATTATTATTTTTTTTACAGTGGATAACCAAATAGCTATCTGGAATTTTTCATTCTCATTGGCCTTGAAATATTTATTTATTATGACAAAGAATGAATTTTACAGAAAAAGAAACAAAATTCTTAAGTACATATGAATTGCTTAGTCCAGGTTCAGAAGTTCATCAGTTTCATCAATTTTTAAGTGAATTTATGTTATTATTTGTTTAATATTTATTTAATTTATTTAAATATTTAATTTCTTATTTCTTCTTAATAGAAGATTTTTTTAAAGAACATTTTGATCTTTACTACAACTTTACTTAGTGGTAGTGAGTTTTACAGTAGAAAAATAATTTGCCTTCTAAATTTGTTCATCATCAAATTGAAACAAGGAATTAATTACTTCTTGTCCTCTTGCTTATTCTTTGTTCTATCACTGGCCACAGTAGCTACTAGGAAGGGCTGGTAGATAAATATTCTGCTGGAGTAAATACAGAAAACTGTTGAATTAATTGAAGCTTTCTTATATTGAAATAAATCTCAAAATATTCAAACATACATAAGGGTAGCAGAAGTGAGAGTTCTTTTTAGCAAGACAATAGGGAGCTGGCATGGGCTAGGGTCATTAAACTAAACACTCTCTTTTTAATGAGAAAATTATCTTCTCTTATAAATGGCTGAAACTCCACTGCAGTTAGTGAAGCTGCTCCACACTGGACTTTTTCCCATTTGCTTTTAAATGCTCCTGTATTTTCCAATGATGCTGAGAATGAGAAGAGGTATAGATGACAGGAGGAAAAGCTATTTGCATTGCAATAATTTATTGTTGTTATTTTATTTTGCTATTTTGTTTCTGTTTCATGAATATTTTCAACATCAAGCAAGTGAATATGTAGCTGTCCAAGCTGTTCTGGAAACATCTGTTTGGACTGATCTGTTACAGTTTTGTTTTCTGTATGCATACTTTGCATGGCTTTAACTTTATTGGTTATTGGACAATATCATCTGTCCTTTCGTATAAAGTACTTTGTGTAAATTTGCCCAGACTCTTGATCCTAATGATACAGTAACCACTACAAAAGAGTCACTGTACTGATCAGCACTCTATGGAACATGCTTCACATTTCACTTTCTTAAAATAATCAGTTATTATAGTCAAAAATAATAAAACCTTTTCCCTTCAGTAATCACATTTTTACTCTTTTCATCATACATGGATATCTAGATAATACTATGTAATATATGATCTATTGTGGTAAAGAAGGATACCAAGCTTGCTTCTTTAATCTTTTTATGTATCATTCATATGAGATATTTCTCTTTCTTCTCTCTCTTTTTTTTTTTAATATTTTGTGATAGTTCTTTTTTAAAATTTATAAATGCAAGCAAGTTGGAAAGAGTTGATAGGTGCCATTTCTTTTCAGGAATTAAGAACAGTTGAACTCCTCTCCATTTCTTCCTGCATTAGTTTTTGTTCCATGTTAAAGTACGGAGAATGTGTTGATAAATACATCCACTCAGTAACTGATCTAAGGATTTGGAGAATCATAACAATAAAAGCTAAGGCTATGAATAGTCTCATATCTGAATCATACACTGTATCCATAGATAAACAGTTGAGTTTAGCTTTATCTTCATTTTATTATTCTGGAAAGAATATCTCTGGTAACAAGGTACTGTAATTCACCAAGCTGGTCAATGACCTTTTCTTCTTTCCATCACGGTTCAATTGCAGGCCATCTCAAAAAATGATATAAACAAATCAACAATAGTTGTAAAATGTTCCAGGTCCATTTATGTTGTTATATAGGTCTGGTGATCTTGCTTTCAGCTCATTCCACATCAGCAAACTTACGTGAAAAAAAAGTCAGATTTTGAGAATGAGATTACTCAAATGAAACTTCAGATTATGAACAAAGAATCTGAGGTAACTTTAACTTTCTTTTATAAACTACTAGTAATCGTTACAACATTAGTTTCTGTTGTTGACATGATGACAACAATACAACCAGGAATTCCACTCCTAGTGCAACAGATAGCCTAATAAAGTATTTTACTCAATGCTGTCAGATTACACCAGGACTGAGAAAAAGACCTTGAAAACATCCAGGTTTTATTTGCCATTAAATCTTTATGTTCGCTCTGCATTGAAAACTAAATGTGCCCATGAGGTGCAAAATGGAAAGTAAACTGCAGAAAAAGAGAAAAAAGAACAAGCAACGTGACAGAGTTGGCAAGGAGTTGAAACTTGATCAGTGCAGAAAGAAAAATGCCTCCTCATGTATGAAGTAACATTCAGGAGATAAATGCCATTTTATTTTATTTTTTTTCCTAAATGTGATGTCATTTATTGATCAACATTATATAAGACAAGTATGAACAGCAGGCTGTGTTAGAATGATTAAGAAAGGAAAGGGTAAAGATACCATCTAGAGAGCATTACTGAATATTTTCTTCTCTTATAAAAGTTATGCAAGAATTTGAAACACCTTTATGGGGAAGAAGGGTATTTTTAGACACACAGGGTATTGCAGCTGACAATAATCAGGATTCAACAGTGAAGAAAACAATTTTCAAACGCTCCTGGGTGACTTATGCACTGATATTCCTCTGGCTTTCAGGGGAAACTACTCGAGTGTCTTATAACCTAATTCATCTCCCGGAATTCATGCACCTGAAATGTAGGTGCATAGTGTGCAAAGGACCTCTCAGTATCTTTCACAGTCAAGTGAGACTAATAAGCCCCAGTAAAGAGGCTTTGTCATCCCTTTTATCTTTGAATGAATTGCCCTGTATAGATTCATATAGATTCATTGTCACAAAAAGTTCCAACAAAATTTCAGTAGGTAGCTACTTTATAGATGGCTAAAGCTAGCTGAAATGCATCCTCCTGCAAAAGATTTTTTGGAAGCATTAAGGCATGGTGTAAGTTGAATTTTGTTTTTGGGGAGTAGGATAACCATTCTTAAGGTAGATCCACCAGCAACCAATAAATCCAAAAGGTCTTTGAATTGTAGAGCTGAATTTTGCTGAAAAATAAACATAAAAATAATTTTATATAGTAGAGCAAATATATTTTGTTTATCTACTGGCTCCTTAGACAAAGGGCTATTTTCAGGTTTGGCCCTACTCCAGCAATCTTTCCATTACTTTCTTTGTTGCAATAGTTTGGCAGAGTCTTCTCTAGGTTCCAGGAAAAAAAGCCTCTGTCACACACTTTTGAAAGGAAAATATTTTTTAAAAAATCTGAATTACTGATAGGTCTGTGATACATGATCAGATAATCAATGTTTTTAAAAGCACCTCCATAATCCTGTCTGTTTATCCCTGGTATAAACACAACTTTGGTGTATCTCTACTATTTCAGGCAAGAGGTATAAAAACATGTCTTGTTTTCAATTTATTGGGGTTTTAGAGAAGTACTACAATCCAACAGGTGGAAAAATGTGAGAAGATGCTCCATTAAAATGTGGGTTTAGTTGATTCAAAATATAGATGAAGACTTAAACAATTTTAAATTATTTACTTCTCAGTACAAAACTCTTGCAACCAAACAAAAATGTGATGAAAAATAGGGAGCTGCAAACATTGCTTTGGACTGTTGAGGCTATATACAACCAGGGTGCTGATGAGCAGGCAATAGCTTCCCTGTGGTCAGGAGTGCTACTGAAAAAATGGATGATTAGTTATAGATTTTCTACTTAGTAACTCTAAAATAATTCCTGTAAAGTCACCCCTGATTATTCTGTTCTATTTGTCTATAGTATTTAAATTAAATTTGACTAGGAATTTCAACTTCTTGTTTAAGGACAGTAGTTTTTTGCCTGTGAAATTATCCCCTAATTTTCATTGTTATGTGGAATCTTTTCCTCCTTTATTATATACTTATTGATTAGATTTCATAAACAATTATGACATGCCAATCAGAATCCATAGCACTACTCACAAAGTTCTTTTGTAAAAATGACACAATTTGTCATATATTTATATAAGTAATTTCATACATACGACTTTATGTATTTAAAGATGCTTATTTTATTCATGCATTCAACACTGTCCAACACAGACAACATATTTTACAAATTTATTACCTTTTCTTTGGTTACAGAATTTGCCATGAACTTTACCATCTATTTTACCATTTTTTTGTTAACCACAAATATTTACTAATTTTATTTTAATTTTTATTTTTAATTAAAGAACAATGGTTCTGTTCAGTTTTCTTCAACTCATAATTATTTGTGGTATTTAATTAGGAGCTTAAGTTGTGTGACACTTTTTGTAATCATTTTCAAGGTGATGTAAATGCTTAACATAAAAAAGTTTCATAAGTAGCCAGCTGTTTGAATTCTCACAATTAGCTGGACCCTTAGTAACACAATCCAAATATTTTCATTGGAAAAGTGCATGTCAGTTAGTCAGTAGGTGTGATACAATCATTATCTAATCAAGTTAATAAATGTATGTATACCAAGTCCTGCCACAAAAGAAAATCTTTCAAGAGAGATATTTTCAGTGCTATGTTTACTGCTTGTCGATCCCAGTCACAGCCTAACTCCAATGCCAAGGGAGACATCTTCACTTACGACTTGGCACAGTGTGAACTTAACAGATGGGCAGAAGCATAAATAGCCAAAAGTCAGTAGTCTATGTACACTTAGGGTGTTTGCTGATGACAGGATTCTCAGACAGGAACTTTCAAAAAGCTGTCAAACCTAAAGCTATAACCCAATGTTTAAACTGATACAGCACTACTAATTCAGCTTTGAGATACTTCCACTTAAAAAAATGGCAGCTTCCAAGTTATACAAGGAAAGCTTTTATTTTGTATTTTTATTTCATGGTGCATATGAAACAAGGGAACATACATAAGGCTTAAGTCTTCAAGCACTGAATCCTAGACATTATCTTCTGTTTGCCCCTATGCAAATATCCTTTGCTAAACACAGCTGAAAGCTGAAGCTACTGGGACATGTTGGGAAACCAGGCCAAGTAGAATGGTGTCATTTCACCACGAATGGATGTATTCATGCAGCAAACAAAGGCAGTTTAAATTTCAGTGTCCATTGAGGACATCAACCCTTCTGAACTGCCATATTCAGACAGGGTCAAGACAGGCAAAATGAACTGATTTTTTCAAATTTATTGAAGGTTCTGCAGAAAATCCAGTTATTCCTCCTAAATCCTTTTTGTCTTTAGAGTCAAGAGATCACATACTGAGACTGATTGGTTCTGTCAAGGAGAGCAGGAGTTTCGTATTATCTTTAAATATCCATGATAAATATTTGATCTGTGACATTTGGTTTCTGCAGAATATTGCCAACAAAGATACTAACAAGAAAACCTTTTGATTGTAATCAGAGTGCTGCTAAGCATTTTTGGAAGCTGTAGAGGATGCTTGTGCATTTCAGAGCAACACACAGTCTCCATGGAGGGAATAAAATTGTGTGGTCAGAGAATATTGTGGCTTTTGTGTCCTATACTCTCATCGTGTCCTTGCTTTCAGTCCTTTGTAACGCCGGTCTAGTCACCTACCATCTCTCTACTCTGATATAGTCACAGTATTGAAAAATATTGCAATACTTTTTATTTCCCCTTTAAAGGATGAGAATGAATTGATATTTATACTTTGAGGTTTTCCCTATAAAGTGCTATTAGATTAGTGTAAAATCTTTAATAAGAGTAAATTAAGATAGCTATTTTCTTTAAAAATCTTTTGTAATGTCAGGTTTCTGTTGGAGATGTAAATGAAATACAAAGTTATTAAAGACAAAAATTGAAGTGCCTTTTTTTTTTTTTCTCAGATGCTTCCTTATATTTTTCGGTGCTTATTACACAGTGGCTACCTGCAAATGCAGTTCACCACAGGTTTTAACTGATTATACAACAAACTGTATGAGAGAACTCTAGTATATATATATATATATGTATATTTGGGATCCTAATACACACCCAAATTTACTTTCATACAGTCTAGACAAATAGGAGACAGGCAGTGATGAAAGTGAGTAAAGTAGTCCACCAATACGCTCTGCTGCTGCTCTACATGCTGCTTTGTTGCATGCAACAAGTGTGGGTCTGCTATTCCTAAATCTAATGTGAATGTTTTGAGCTTGAACTATGGCATGTTTATTAATAAGAGTATGGTTGGAAAAAAAGCAGATCAGAGGACCTGGCAAGCATAAACACTCTTATCTCTGTTGTATGGATCTACACTGAAGAGAGGGGAAAAAGCAGAGAGAAATGAGCACCCGAGCTTGGAATTTTACCTTGTGCATAAATTTACTGAGAAAGTTTAATAAGAAGGAAATAGTCTTAATTCATCCTATCTATAGAAAATAGAGTCTGATAAAAATAGGGTTATCAGAACTAGTAGATGAGGAATGCAAGTGATAAAGAATATCTTAACACAGTTTTAAAAGGGAAATATCGTATCTCTAAAAATCTCATTAGGGTAAATAATACCTTGTCTCACTAGGGATCATTTTGAGCACATTATATTGAAAATGACTTATTTTTCACTTGCTTAAAGGTGTCTATTTTATGCTTCATTGGTGGAAAGCAGCTTCCTTTTTCAGGATTCTCCTGAGCATGGAAAGAAATGGTACAGGATGTTCTATCATACATTTTTGGCAAGTTGTTTAACTGCTTTTACTGAATCACATTTTAAAACCTTGGCAGTGACTTAAATGACCATGGATTTAAGCTTTACTTCTAACATGCCATAATGTAATAACTCTGTTCAGCAAGGCAGTGATGAGCAAGTGTAAGAAGTGCAATGCACTCTCTGTGTGCATGTAGTCCCTCATCCCTCCTTAATAAGCATGCAGAGATATATATTGTGCAAGACACAGCAAGCCAGAGGAAAAGCACCCCATTAATCTCCAGCTATTGGAGCGGTTTATTTTGTAATGAAATTTTGTACTGTGTTTCCAATACAAACTGGTGCCTGTTTCCTATTACTTTTTAGGTTTAATAGAAGAGATCTTTGATAGAAAATTGCCCTTTCACTCTCTGCAGGTCATGCATTCTGCACACAAACAGCCCTGAAATACTTTTCCTGCAGGAAAACACTCAAGAAGGAAACAGTCTGCTCTGAGTTTGTACTTGATTCTTCATTCTTTGTTGGCTAATTTTTTATCTTTACCTTGGTCAGTAAAGGACAGAAAATGTATTTGTACAGAATATTCATGAAACCCCTTAGTTTATTATTAACATTGTTTGATATTCATACCAATAGAGGCAGAATACCCTAAGACAGCTATTCTGAATTGCTTTTCATTATTTCCAACCACAGTAATATTACTGATTGATAAGTCTGGTCCCCAGTAACAATAACATTTGAATTTATGGATCTGCTTTGATTTTCAGTATTTATACAGGAACATTTTGTGCATAGTCCAAACCTATGAAGTGGTCTTTTCCTTTATTTACAAATAAATCAAAATAATACTTTATTACCTTGGACAGTGGTTAAATAAAAGTCTTTATTTGAAAATGGTTCTGGACTGAATTCAATGTGTTGTCCAGTTGGGGCTGCAGGTACTTTTACATAAACAAAATCCTCTTTAATTCATTAATTCATTGCCTCACACCTCTCAGTGGGAACTGGTTGCCTGCAGAAAATTTTTGTGGTGGAAGATTGGATTACTTCCTTACGTCCAGCTCGACCAGACCAAGGCTCAGCATCTATTTCTAAATATTTATTTTCCCCTTGTGATGGACCCCACAAAGACTGCCTATAGGCCTTTATCAACCAGAACTTTGCAGAAACTTTCTGCCAAGTATGGTTTTTATTAATGTTTAATAATTATATAACAATTAGTATATAATAACTGCTCAAGAAGTTCTATAAGGAGCTAGTCTTGAAGAGAGTGGATCACTCATATATTGGAAGAAGAGTTTCTGAGGCAAGGGGTGGAATGGAGAGGTGAAAACTGCAGCTGTTATCATGTTTTGGATGGTCTTGTGCTAGAAGTATATAATATTTAAAGAAAAACCAAAGCAAAACAGCATAATACAACCTCTCCTGCTAAAGTATAAAGAGCAACCAAAATACTCATAGTTGGTAGGGAGTGTTTAAAATAGCTGGCCTTTATTACTGGACAGCAGAGCTCAGTAAATAATTGAATTAATTCTTAAAATAAGAAGCATTTAATTTGACTATAATCCTGACCCACAGTATTTATTGTTTGAGACAACACTGATGTTATGGAGAATTTTTACACAGGATCAGAACTTCACAAACTTCATAAAAATTAGTATAAATGTTCGTTCGTATATGTCCTGACAAAATGTATCCTCTTTTCCTGTTCATTTTTCTCCACTCTGAAATGGTTCGTATGCTCAAGGTACACAAACATTATAAAATTCAGTCTGTGAACTGCACAACACAAATAATACATTCTGAGAAATTTGTAAAAAATCTGTATTCATAAAAATTTCCTTCTAAACAAATCAAATGTTGAATTTCAAAGAAATTCAAAGGAAATCAGGATTAGTTGCAACTCATTGGCTGACTGAAAACACAACTATGAATGTAATTATTATTGTTCTTTTGGATAATTAAGCATGTAAAATATAAACAGAGCCTACAAGATGAATATACCTCTTAACAGATCAGAAGTAACAAAAATCAGGATATTAATAATTAATAAAATGATACATAATTTATAGTATCTTTTTTTTCTGTGAGGTTAAAATATGGCATTATTTCACATTTAGAAGGATTGATTAAAAAAATTACCCTTCAGTTTTTAAAGGTTTTCACATAGAGGCTTTTGGCATGAAATGTAATGGAATTACATTTATTCTGTAGCGATAATTCTGGATTAATGTTTTCATTTTTGCAGTGCATAAATGCATTTAAATTCAAGTTAACTGAAGCTTTGCAGATGATTTACAATGGAATATTAGGAAAGTGGACTCAACTGTCATTTTGGATTAATTAAAGTCTAATATAAAGAGAAATAATTTAGTGAATATCCACAACCCTCATGTTCTTGGAACTAAAAAGAAGAAAAAAAATTCATTAATATGAGACTATTTTTTTGCTCTCAAATATTCTCCTCTAATCCTGTTTAGTTGTATTAGAATCCCATTAATTCCAACAGAGGCAGAGAAGTCTGAAGCTGTGTAGGCGTTTACAGCAAATATAGCAGTCAAGCCACATCTTGGCATGTTAAAAACATTCCATACATCTTTAGAGGTTTGAGCTAATGAGATTAAATCTTACTGTTTTTAAAGTATTTCTGTCATTTCCCACAGGTTTCTGCAATCCAAAATATTTTTCATGAAGAGTTTAAAACAATGCTCTTAAAAATGTGAAAAATAAGTCTTTTGCCCAAAATTTTTATCCAAGTCCTGTACAAGATGCTGTCCTTTTATCCACATTGCAATAATGTGTACAGGTTTTGTGGAAATAATTAGTGTGATAGAAATTGATATGTAGTTCTTATAGTAATTTATTGCATTGTAAGTGAATAACTTCACTACAGAGAAAAACTGTAAAAAAGGCTTAGAATGACCAAAAGAAGCAGCAGCTCATAAAAAGAAGAATTATGCAAAACGTGTTTTCCTTTTACTGAGAAGTCCTTTTGGAATTATTTGAGAAGCCTTTTCAGCCTAGCTGGCCACCCGGTACAGGATACTTAAATTTGGTTTACATCATCACCCTGACAAGATGCTGGCTCTAGCCAAGAATTAACTGTTTTGAATAACAGTAGAAAACAAGTTAACCTAAAAGCATTACAGATTTGTAAAACAATAACTTTGCCAAACACTTACAATGCAGTCATAGTATTTGTATATTCCTTCATGTAACTAGATGATTAAAAGGAAAACATTTGTTCACACTTCATTTACATTTATTAAAGTGCTAGTGTAGTTATTCATCCAAGAGAAGGATATATTTTGGACAAGTAAGTTAAATTTCAGAAATTAATTAGTACACGTATGCTTATTTTGTAAATTAATGAACTTCAAGCAAATCTGTACCAAAAATGTGTATTTATTTGTCTCTAAAAGTACCTCTTTGGAGAGCATTAATAGATCATGTCCTTGAGGCAGCAGGGCAAATTAAAATAGATTTATTGTGAATAAAGGAAAAGTGAACTTTTGAATAACATGGAGCTTATTTGTTAGCCATTAACATTCCAGAAGTGTTTAAGATAATATTCAATGTAGCGAAACTTCATCTGGATTATCATGTAGAAACATGGTTCTTCACATTTAAGAAGGGAATTTGGAATAAATGACAGTAGAATTAACAGAATAGAATGTTCAAGACAAGTATCTTACAGCTGTTTAATAGTAAAGGAGACTAAAATAATTTGGTTTGTTTGCCACATAAGAGTTATGGCTACTTTATATAAATATGTTGGTTGTGTAATCACCCTGGAGGGAGAAGAAAAGCTTAAGTAAAAGGAAAAAGCAGGGACAAAACTAAATACATACAAATTATCTATAAAGAAAAAAATGTATTGTGTTGATCTATACTTGTGCAAGATGTTTTATGCTCCCAATAGCGTGGGATTTAAGTTCACTGATTCCTTTGACTTCCATATGTTTCCCCTCTACATTATTGGTTGTTGGCTTGACAAAGTAGAACTCAGCTCACGATATCCTGTACTAAACTAAACTCTTTCTATGCTCAATTTGTATAAATCCCATTTCAGAGAATGTAGATACAAGCCTTGGCTTTTTCTTTTGAGTGTTCTCTGGTGCTTATGAGAGTCACCACTTCAGTGAATAAATGATATTATGGTAGATATAAGCCCAGGAATGACAACATTTACATCCTCAGAGGAAGATTCAGAAGCACTACCCTACAAGGAAAGTGTTTAATGTACTACTGCCAAAGAGTAACAAATCAATGAGTCTTTTTGCAGAAATACAAGTACAAGTTACTCATGTATGCACTACTTAAGTATCAGACATTTCTTGATCCTACAGTGGTATTACAGACAGTGGAATCTTAGAAGTGTTACTAACAGCAGCAAAATCTTTTATAATACTTCTCCATATTATTATTTGATATTTATATAATTTGCCATTTATAAGACTACATTGTCCTATCAGATAAGAAATGAGTACCTAAGACAGCAAGTGGCTTGTATGTTGGGGGTGGATGAGAGAAATACTCTATGTAAGAGGAAAAAGACTCGTGTATTAATTTTCATATATTTTGATATTTCATACAGGTCAGGGTGTCAGCCTATAGCTCACTACTCTTCTATCAGCTGGATTTAATGGCCTTTCACAATGTAAATATACATGCACTAGCAGAAAACTCTTTAGCTGCTGCATGGCACAGCTGTATGAAACAGCAGGTGGTGGTGGTGAGTTTTAGTAAACATGGCAGATGAATCTTAGAGTTGAAGCTCTGTGGAAATTTGCTTATTGCTTTGCTTAGAATTGAAACCATAGAATCATTGAATTTGGAAGAGACCTTCAAGATCATCTAGGCCAACAGTCTGTCTACATCACCGCTAAACCATATCACTGGAAATAGTTTAATGAATTACACTACATAAAATGAAAGAAAAGTAGAAGTGGTTTAGACCAAGGGCCACACTACTCCTTTATTATGCCTCTGACAGTAACCTCTCACTATTCTTATAGGGTGACCACAATGGGGACCAAGCAGCAGCTGCTGCAGCAGCAGCAGTTCTCCTACCCTGTAATCAGTTCCTTTGACACCACTGTAGAAGTCAAGCCATATTATTGGTCTCTCTGGATTGCAAATCTCAGCCAAAAGGTCTAATCACCCCTGCAACATAAACATCGTGTTATAATTTGAAGTTTCGTCCGTCTCGGGAACAAACGAGTTAAACAAGTTATTCCATATCAAGCCTTCTGCTGATAAACTGAAAAGTACTGAGCTAAGTTTTTTTTTCCTTTCTCTGTGTTTGGGTTTTGAACTTCATTCCTGAAGGGGGAGGCAGCCTGTATAGAGAGACTGTTTTTTTTCTTCTTCCCTCTTCGCCCCGGGTTTCGCAGCAGACCAGACAAGAGAGAAACTCTTCCTTCCCTGGACTCCTGGTTTCGGGATTTTGTAAATATATTTATCCTTTTTCCCTCCATTTCCCTTTTGTACCTGTTCCCTTTTTCCCTGTTTTATTAAATTTGTATGGTTAGATTTTCTAAATCTCACAGCCGTGTGTTTTGTTTATTTTCTTCCCTTTGGGGAGAAGTAAGCAATAAATTTATGTCTTGAACAGTTCGCCCTAACTGTATAAAACCAAGACACATCGTTAAAGTTATCAATGCCACATGCAGGTGTTAGTGTTATGCTTCACACCTTTGTAAGTGTGTAGAAGAATAAGAGGGAAAGATTCGTAGAATAACTTCATCTTCCAGGCCAGGCCAACTGGCTCTTACTATTTTAGACACAAAGATATTTTTTCAAATTCTTTGCAGGTATATATGGCTTTTGGAAGAAAACGACATCTTACTAAATTAAAACACAGTTCTTTAAGACTGAGAATTCGAAACCATGTTTTCAATCTGACAGTTTTAGTCATACAATGAACAAGTCAAATCAAAATAGACACAGTATAGAATTTATATAGTCTAACTTACTATGTAACATGTAAAATGTACTAAGTCACATAAAACCTGCAGCTATCAATGCTGTTGAAAACACATAATCAGTACCATATGCCTAAAGTAGCTTTCTTCTTAAGGCAGGTTAGCAATTTGAGTTTTTCTTAAAGTTTGGATCAAACAACAAATCTGAGTATGATAGCATTGTTTGCACAAAGGGAAATCATGGTTCACCATTTTTTCCATCCAGATATTCACCTGTAATAATGGAAAATGGTTGTGTGAGGAGACAGCAAAGCTTTCTGAGAGTTTAGTGCACACATATTGGAAACACTCAACAGGAAGGAAGGAGGGAAGGATGAATGAAAGAATGAATGAACTAATGTAGTGAATGGAGTTAAATCCAGCTGGCAATTGATCACAGGTGGTGTTCCCCAGGCCTCAGTATTGGGGCCAGTTCTATTTGATATCTTTATCAATGATCTGGATGAGGGGATTGAGTGCACCCTCAGTGAGTTTACAGACAACACCAAGTTGAGTGGGAGCATTGATCTGCCTGAAGGTAGGAAGGCTCTGCAGAGGGACTTGGCAGTGTTCTGTGTTAACAGTTTGGCTTAATCATCTCAAAGGTCTTTTCCAACCAAAACAATTCTATGATTCTGTGATTCTATGAATGCATGAAAGAATGTAGGAAGGGGGAGAGAGGCAGGGATGGAAGGAAAGAATTTGGTTAGTTTTGCAAAAAGAGCATAACAGTAAAAAACAACATTATAAGAAATGAGGAGAATCTCCTGTTATATACCTTATCTGATAATTTAAATTTCAAGCCTATCTGAGCCTTTTTTGTTAGGTTACACTTGAATTGTCATTTGTCTTTTAAAATTTGGTAGATTTCTACATGATATTTCTAGAGTGTTTAATAAAAGTAATCCACTACCATTAAATCAATGGACATAGTATCCAGTAAACACCTATATGTGTGTATGTACATATCTATGCATGTACAGATATGTTTCATGATTACATTTTTCTAAAATTAGAAAAGATGCACAAATTTTATTTTATAGTCTAGTTCATACATTATATTTGTTTTAGAAAGTTCTCCCAAAATATAGGATCCCCTGTAGGCTTTTTTAAGCCAAGTTTCTTAGAAACAAAGGAAAACATGTAACTTTCTAACTGGCTTATTTTGGCTCAGGTTTTGTGAGGCAGATGTTACAAATGACGAGATTTGTCTGTTCTGGGCCTCAGTGTAGAAATTATTCATGACAGCAGACACAGTCCTTTCAATTTTACTGCCAGTTATGAGCTTGTGAGCAACACACCACAGTGCCCTGGTTAGTTTTTGTTTTCACTCCCTCCTGATTATTAGTAGGACTGGAACAGAATGATAAAGATATTCTTCTTGAGAGATCTGATGTTGAGAAACAGCTCACTTTCTATTTCTTTGTTCACTTGGTTTTGTTAAATTAATCTAGCTATAAGCTCTATTAGTCCTTAAAAATATTTTAAGAACTCATCTGCTTCACCCCTTGTTCTCTTCAGGATACACTGTTTCTCACAGACCTTTCATAACACTGTCTGGACTGAGGTCTGAAATACATGAGACAAACTCAGGATTATTGAGGGAGCAATTAATATGAATAATTAGATTTTGCTTCCCTTTCTGTACGCCTTTTATGGTCTCTTTTATTTTAATATGGGCTATGTTCTGACTATTTTTTCTTCATTTTAATTGGGAACCTGAAGTCTAAGCACCATTTGGTTGTATTGTCTTTTTTGTGACATATATTTTAAAGTATACTGAAGTCTGTGTCCTATCCAGCTCACTATATGTTTAGTTCCATTCTGTTTTGTTAAACACTGATTAAGAAAAATAATTAGTTCTGAAATCCCAACTATTTATAAAACTGATGGGAAATAAGCTAAACAAAATAGATGCTTTATTTTCCCTAGCAACAGTCATACATGGTAATAAATGTCACAATGGTTTTAAAAAAGGATGGTTCATGTTTAGGTTTAGTTATCAAAATCCACAGCATCCACATGCTGACAGCTTTGAAATACATAAACTGTTTCTGTCCTTTTTGTTTCCATAGCAACTGAGTGCTCAAAGCTTTAGTTTTGCACATGAGCAAAAAAAAAATACCTTCTCAGAGTAGGATCTGGAATTGTCTGGAACAAAAGAATGTAGGGAATGGAAAATTAAGCAACTACACTGACATCACCACACACTCCCCTCAAAAAAAAAAAGACTCAAAATAAGCCTAGCACAGTTTTTCTCCTATATTTTGATCTTACATGGGGTTTTTTTTAATTGATGAGTGCTTGGCCTTACACATTGATCTAATAAAAGGCTAGATTCTTTCATTGTGCAGTGCTCTAGGAGACTAAAAACGACACAGTGACATTTATTTAAATGATCACTCTGTTCACTCTGAGATGGCATTTCATTATAAACACAAGCTTATTGAATGCTCTGTTTCTTCTTGCATTACAGAATATTGCTATTCATGAGTGTGTCATTAAGAGTTTGTCACTGTTTCAAGTTTTGCTTTGTTTTGCTTAAAAACTTGTTTTAAAGAGGAATGCTGTTTCTTTCAAAGTATTTTGGTAAAGTTTGCCACATGAATAAGAACATTTTACCAAATTAAAAGTGATATTAATGCATATGTAGAAGTATATTTGTTTAAGTTGTAAATCATTCAATGGGAACAAAACTGAAAGGGAAACAATGATGTACTGGAATTTACAGAGGACATCCTACAGCTAATATATATTCAAGTAGAAAGATACTACAGTTTAAAAGAAGATGAGGATTTCCAACTCTACTGAATTTTGTTCTGAACAATCCATCTTCAACAAGAAGAACTAGCAATGCACATTCAACAAATGTACAAACAGATTTTAAGTGCAGAGTGGGACTACTTGGAGCACAGTATTCTGCACCATTTCTATTATAAAATTAACTTGCATAACCCTTTTTTCATCTGTGACAATAGGGGTGACTGAAACAGATCCATTGCCAACAGACATACTTATTTCCAGCTGAACTGTTCTTGATTTGTATTAAGCAAAATGAAGGCATTAAAGATATGTACCATGCGTGATTTTTAGTTCCGAAGACTTCACTCGTCAAAAACATAGTCTCTAGTATAAGAATTGAATTTGAACTAGCTGCATACATCATTGCTTACAGTATTTATATGTAAAAAGGAATTTAAAATATGCTACAGTTGTGGTAAATTCCCATTAGTATTTTAACACAGTGTTTCATCAGGGAGGGGTTGTGCCTTTAATGCATAATGACCTGATGAACCAAAACAGCTTCTAAGGAGCCATTCCAGTCTAATGGATAATTAATAGGCCATATAAAATAGAGTATGAATGACATAGCTTGGAATGTCTTCTTGATGTCTGTTTTACTTTGGTGAATAAATACAGAAAATACTTTTTTTTTTAATAGGTGAAGTATCACAGAATCACAGAATCCTAGGGGTTGGAAGGGACCTCGAAAGATCATCTAGTCCAACCCCCCTGCCAGAGCAGGGTCACCTAGAATACATCACACAGGAACGCATCCAGGCGGGTTTTGAATATCTCCAGCGAAGGAGACTCCACAACCTCTCTGGGCAGCCTGTTCCAGTGCTCTGTCACTCTTACAGTAAAGAAGTTCTTCCTGATATTCACATGGAACCTCCTGTGCTCCAGTTTGCATCCATTGTCCCTTGTCCTATCATTGGTCATCACAGAAAAAAGCTTTGCTCCATCGTCCTGACACTCACCCTTTACATATTTGTAAACATGGATGAGGTCACCCCTCAGTCTCCTTTTCTCCAAGCTAAAGAGACCCAGCTCCCTCAGCCTTTCCTCATAAACCTTTCCTCACGGCTGCTATATACTGGCTCAGTAGACCGTGAAGACATCCTATAGGATACATAATATGTGTTCTTAAAGGAGAGAAGTCCTGATGAAGTATTTACTGCTCTGTTTTTGAATGAGCCACTCATGCTTTTGACATACATAGTTGCCATTTATAGATACAACTTTGTGACAAAATTCATCCTTCAATCCTACTTATTCTACTGTTTCATGATCAGTAAAACTTAACTTTGGTTTAGCTCCCTGTGAAAGCTGCAACTATTTCCATTATAAGTGTTATTTTTTTAGCTGCTCTACACTTGCAACTGAGAAAGACTTGAATAAAAGTTGCCAGATTTGATAAGAAGGAAAATGAGAATTTTCTGCATGATAGTAACAATTTTTAAAAAACCCTATACAGTTGAACTGGTTAATATATCATTAAAAATGACCTTGCCTTGAAATTAAGCAAGAGGTTAAGATTTTGGGAGCTTTCTAAACATTTTGTTTAAAACTATCCACACAGCAAAAGCTCCTGGAAAATTAATACTTACTATATATTTTTAAAAAACCCTGTTATTTGGCAATGCTGTTGGATGTTATATCTTCTCTATAATACTGTCAGAATTTCTCAGATAAATAGTCTACTGCATTAAAGGCTAGTTCTTCAGATGCACAGCATGTGGCATATTTATAATGGAATTTTCAGAATCATAGAATCATAGAATGGTTTGGGTTGGAAGGAATCTTAAAGGTCCCGTAGTTCCAAGCCCCCTGCCATGGGCAGGGATGCCTCCCGCTAGACCAGGTTGCTCAAAGTCTCATCCAACCTGGCCTTGAACATTGCCAGGGAGGGGGCAGCAACAATTTCTCTGGGCAACTTCTGCCAGTGTCTCACCACCCTCAGAAGAAGAAATTTATTCCTAATATCCAATCTAAATCTACCCTCTTCCAGTTTGAAACCATACCCCCTTGTCCTATCACTACATGTCCTTACAAAAAGTCCCCCCCCACCTGTAGGCCCCCTTGAGGTACTGGAAGGCTGCTTTATGGTGCCCCCAGAGCCTTCTCTTCTCCAGGCTGAACAACCCCAACTTTCTTATTCTGTCTTTGTAGAAGAGGTGCTCCCGCCCTCTGATGATCTTTGTGGCCCTACTCTGGATTCGGTGCAACAGCTCCATGTCCTTCTTATGTTGGGGACTCCAAAACAGAACTCCATCGTAGTAACTCCATCATAGAAGGCCACCAAATCTTAAGTTATAAACTGCAGATCTGGTTCTGAAGTAATTTGGGTACCAAAATTGCACATTTTCAGAAGTACCTAAACAAAATGAACATGTTCTGAAAAACTTTGTGGCAGCTGATCAGTACACCTAGTTGCCTAAAGATGGTTAAATCTGTCCTTAAATATATGGATAATAAAAAAACCCATTACTCTTAGCAAGACTGATGCCCAGATCATCCAAAATATTTCTCCACAGAACTCCCACTGGAAACTTGTTACATTAGAGATTAAATTCATTAGAATACATGAACTTTCAGCATTTTGGAAAAATCTGACCATAAAAAAAATAATATCTACATCCAAACTTTCTCTGAAGTGGTACATGAAAACATATCATTCCACCTCAGTATTGTGCACTGAATATCAAATTAATTAATAAGGCAGATGTAGGGGGAAAGGACAACAGGATGTAGTTACAGATTAAGTTTTAAAATTCCTGTCTTCTTTCTATCTCATATATTGTTGTAAATGACTGTTTAGTAAAAAAAATATGCTCTGGCAAGTTAGCTTTTATGTTGAGTCTTTATCCTGCTCAGATACATGGCTGTGAGATTCTGTGGTAGAAGTTCTGACCTCATTAATTAATGAATAGTTTTTACATGAGTGCAGTCTTTTCAAATCTTTCTCTACTGTACTCTCATGGTAACTTCTCTTCTGTTTTGTTGTTTAGTAAGCCTATGTTATGCTTTGAAATGTGGTTGCTAAGCAAGTGCTAGAAATCTGTGGCTATTAAGAACCTTAGTGCTTATCTCAGTTCTCCACAATATTGCTGTTTCATACACCATGTCAAGAAATGAGGTAGATCCAAAATAATATTTCTTCTAGAACACAGACCCAAACAATGTCACTAAAGATAACTTAATTCAGCTTTTAACAACAAAGAGGTTTTGATACAGAAACAAGTTGCTGATATTCCAGTCAGTGTAGTTCATCTTGGTGTACAATCAGAAAGTTTTATTTCTGTATATTTTATCATCAATAATACAATCCATCAAGGAAGAGTCAGATCATTCAGTCTTATACAATCTGGGCTGAAAGATCTGTCACAAAAAGAATCTGGTAATCCTAATCATGAGTTTACTTTTGCCACAAGAATCATTATTTCCTGATTTGTCTATGCTATGAATAAACTTTTACTTTGGTGGTGAAACATGTATATGACTCTGAATCTTTATTATTACCTGTCTTTTATTGAAATCTATTATTAAATTACAGCTAGGAATGAATTTGAATACATAGAATGGTTTTATATTATTTTGAATCATAATACCTTCTTAGTATTTTGTTAGTGGCACAATTTCAGGGAAGTATCTCAGTTATTTCTCTTTACTTATTGTCATCTAGTTCATTCTTTAAGCACATCGCAAACAAAGAAAATGACTTTGCTATTTTAGACAGCATTTCAGACTGCATTTTCTATCATGTTTCACATTTTAAACAAAACTCTAGGTTAATTTAATGGAAGAATTCGAAGCAAGTAATAGTTCTGATATTGTTAAATCCAATGACTGACCACAAGATGCCTTGAAGCAGCAAGCTATAGAAATGCTAATAAATGACCACTGCATAAATGTAGTACAAAAATGGAACACAGACATGAACAAAAATAAAGGAACTAACTCCATCCTCCCATATCCCTTTCTCAGTACAACTTTCCTTTCTCCATAGAACCTATCTATTAAGCACACACAAAGAACAGAAACAATTTTTAGCCTTTTATACGAGCTTGAAATAGCACTACACTCTTATTTTCATCTCTTTAGTACTTTTTGTGACCTTTCCCCAAGGTAATTTCTCAAATCTCCAGCAGCTGTTCTGCAGTCTTCATTAGATGTTCAGAATTTAAAGCAGTCAGAGATTACAGGACACATGTCTATGTTCTCATGATATAACACACTGGGACATTTTTGAGGACCTGTATGCATATAAGAAGAGTAAGATTAAAAAATGTTCATGTTGGTCCATTTCTTCAACACAGACTGAATGTCTGTGTATAGCAGCATCATTTCTACACTCCTGTGGAGTGTGGGACATTTAACCCCACAGAACAGAATAAAAAAAGTGGTGAGGTGGCGGCAAGATATGAAGGAGCAGCTACAGGGTGTTATACATTATACATGCCACCAAGGCTAAAAGATTCTTCAAATCAGAAGAAATATGTAGGAAAATTTACATTTCTCTGGCTTTATACTGTTGTCTCTGTTTTGGTCTTCTTTCTGAAATATACAAATGTGTCACTCAGTACAAATACAGATTAAGGATCTGAAATGGTCATGCGTTAGAGTATATAGATGGTGGAGTTTTTTCAAGTACTAGAATTCAGGAGATTTCATTTTTACCATTGTGATCCTTGAGATTGACAGATTTTCAAACAATGTCCTATTCATTTCATGTGAGATTAGTATATAGAGAGGTAGAAGAAATATTACACAGAATCACAGAA
>VZRW01007237.1:0-29437 GCA_013398125.1 Aegotheles bennettii
CTGGCTTAGGAACCCCTTGGGCATCTTGGTAAAGAAATGCTTCCTGAAGTCCAGTGTAAATCTCCCCTGGCACAGCTTTGAACCATTACCATGCAAAACAGCGTAATTTAGTGAATGAAATAAAACTATAACTAATTAACATCAGAAGGGTGCTATTGGCTTAAAAATGTATTTTCACTAACATAAAATATTATTGTATATTCTGGAGGGAAAGGGTTTTACAGACGCCAGTCCTGTCTGCTATTAAGAACCATGAAAGCAATCCTCATTCACAGCTTACTTGCACTGTGTCTCACACTCATCTGTAAGATTAGAGCTTTTTCATGGCTTTAAAGCAGCAGAGTTTTTCCTATTCTGGTAACCCATTTTGCATTGCTTTAAACTGACAATCCATGGAAGAGAAGGTACTTTGAAAAACAATGACAAAAAGATGTAGCAAGAAATACCAGTAGTTACTTCAAAGAAATAGTATTAACCCTGCATGATCTGGTTGCTACGGGAATAATTCCTGCTCTTCTAGCTGAAAAAATGAAAACCATGACCAGGTATAACCAGATGTTTTCTAGCATGGAAGTACAGGTACATCACAGCAAGAGACCTAATAACTTAAAAAATCTACTTATATTCTATAAAATATGTGGCATTGTCACCTCTCTATTTCAATCACTGATTTTATGTTACTTTAGGAAACTGCAACTTGAGAGCATTAAACACCCTGGATGCTAAGAAATCTAAACCCAGTACTTATGAATTTTAAATCAATCAAATCTGTAAACATGGTACATGTCTGAAAATGAATTAGTCAAAATGAAAACACAGTGAAAAATGGAAAATGAAAATGACAAGCGAGGAAGAATTCCAGAAAGATAGGGTTCCCACGGAGTGCTGAAGTACAGCAGCTGAGGAAATCTGCCAAACACATTCAGAACTCTCCATAAATCAGGTTCTTGAATCAGTGTCTTCAATCAAAAATGGCAGTAAAGATATCCAGTTGCCTTGTGGGAACAGAAGGGGAGCGAGAGCTCCTTGAATGCACAGCTAAGGGCAGGCTGTGGAGAGCAAATGTTAGACTCTTTTGCCTGAGGAGAATATGAGCAACTGTACCAAGCAGCTTCCAAAAATACTTCATGTCTGGAAAAAAGATGAACTAACAATTCATCTGGCTGGACAAAGATGAACTAACAATTTCCCTGCTCCATTTCCCATTATAGATCAAGCTGACTTCCAAAAGAAAGCACATCAGGCCCAAGGCTTGAGAGACAGAAAAGGACAATTTTTCAGGAGTGTTGGGATGGCCTCACTAATTCACGGTGGTAGTTTAGTGACAGTCTCCAGGTTATAATCCCTATAAAGAAGTCCAAAGTGGTGTATTTTAATACTTTCCCAACTGCCTAAGTGTGTTTTGCCCAGCTGAACTTGATCCAACTGGCTACTAACAACAAAAAAAGGATTTGCAGATACTCATGAGATCATAAAGCAACAGCTCACCAGATACAGAGAGGAGCAGGTGGATAATTTTGTCACTTCCCAGTAGTCTGTTCTTGTTTTCACCTATCTCCAATTATCACACATAGATATTGACTACTAGAAAGTCAAAAAAGAGTGCTGTGTAAGGAAATACTCAGCAAAGACAAGGAAGTACCTATCATGTCTTATGGGGAATGACTGAGGGAGCCAGTGTTGTTCAGTCTGGAGAAGAGGAGGCTGAGGGGGGACCTCATCATACTCTACAACTCCCGGAGAGGAGGTTATAGTGAGGCAGGGGTCGGTCTTTTCTGCCATGTGGTTATCAGCATATGGAAAGCAGTGTGCTTTCAAAGGGTAACACATTAATAAATACATTTAGTTAAGATTCACTTGGAAAAAGATTACTGAACAGAGCTGAAAATGCTATAGCACAAAATCCCTGCTGAAGCAAGAAGGAGGTGCATACCCTGTCTCAGTTTAGGTAATTTGGTGTTTTTCTGGCAGTGACACAGGTAGTAACAACATGGCAATACCAGTTGTAGTGATAACATCCCTCACCACAAATGTTAAAGTCAAGAAATGTAGTTGGGTAGTAAAGATGAAGTACTGACAAAGCCATACTATTGGACATTTTATAGATACCTTTATTGTAGCCAGACCTGTGAGTAGGTTTAAAACCAAAGGCAGTGTTTGATCTGCATCTATTATTAACCCTTATAGCCAAAATCACAGAGCCAAACATTGCAACTCCGTATCAAGATACCCTTGGAAATTACATATGAGGACCAAAATTCATACTTTTCACTTTGCTATTACATTTCAGGTTTTGTACAGTTTTTTAACAGAATATTTGCTTACTCTTAAAGGAACCACCTTCAAATTCTTTTTTCTTTATTTTTGACCCATTCTTCTCCCATTTTGGGGAGGCTACAGCTAAGCGATTTCAAGCTTGCAATTTCCAAACACTCCTATTTTAATGATTCTGAACACAAGCAACTTCTCACTGTTTACGCTTTGACTGGTTCCTCTGGTCCCTGCCCTTTCAGTCTGAATGCAGCTGTGCAATACATTCAGATCCTCACCAGAAGCAGAAGCCAAAACATTCGTTCTTCAGGGAGAAGTGGTGGGGAACGACTTCCCAAGCCAGCAGGTGAGTTGACAGGTGGGCATCATCCCATCGAAGGGTGGCAAAAAGTGGTCACCAGGAAGATCAGTACAGAGTAGTGTCAAAATTACTTAGTGTGCTGAGCATCCTCTCAGGGTAAGTGAAAGAAGTAATTAAGGGTTTCTTTAGATAGATAGCATCAGGAAACAGCTCTGCCATGGGGTCCGAGCATTTCCCGAGGGACCACTGTGTGGCTGTCGGGGAGCTGGCTTACTTAGCCTGGCAATCTGCAGCGAGAGGCACAGCTGCAAAGCATTAAGGCATAAGGTGATGAAGCACATTATAAAACTGATGATATTGATACCACACATGACAACACCCACAGGCTGAGGCACAGACACGTTCTGGCTGTTGTGGCAATGCCATCCCCAGCTCAGTCCGGAAGGTGTGCCTACGGGTAAGAAATTACTGCCGTACAGTTTGTGGGCCTTCCTAACACAAAGGGATGAGGTTTGTCACTGCTGGTGAAGCCGCAGCCTGAGCACCCAGGCCGTACCGGGATCAGGCACCCCGGGCCCAGGGGCTGCCCCCGCAGGAGCCGCGGCGAGCAGTGCGAGCCCTGGCCGCCCCCTCTGTAACCCGGGCTTCCACTGCCACCCTGTGGGCAAACGGCTTCACACCGCCAGCCACACCAGTCCGAACTACTGATGATGGTGCCTCCGAGAGACACTTGGCCCAGTGGATTTACAGGAGCAAATATATCGCTTAACTTAGATTCCTGGAGGAATAAAGGAAAGAAAGGATACAAACCACACATTCAAAAATCATGTGGATATACCCTAAAGCATCGTGAATGTGACTTACACATAATGGCTATAAGTATTTATAAATTCTCTTTGTCTTCTCTTTTCTAGGCACTTAGAATATGTCAGGCTTTCCTTGTGATACCGAGGGCTGACCCCTTTTAATGGCAGGTTTTACTTAATCACATCTTCACAGAGAACTTTTGAGAACAGCAAATAGCACAAATCTTATAATTAAGCTGCTGAATAGTGGCAGTACTAATGGTGGTTGACAAAGCTTCCTTGTTTAAAACAAAACTTTCCAAAGTAATATCTTTGATGATTCCACTGCAAAGACAAAATGATATATGCAGGACAGTCAGAGTGCTCAACAAGCTCATCCACATCGCAGTCCATACAATGAGAGCGCTCCTTATCAGAAATACATTACATGACATTATTTTATGTCCTAGACTTGGATTATTATTTAGTATTTTGCCACACTAGGGTTCTTCTAAGCACTTAAGAAATACAGAGGGATGTGACATCAAAGCAGCAAGAAAGAGAAACAGAAGTTCAGGTGCAAACACGAAGTTGAAGTATGTGACTCATAAATAGTTTGTGTAACACTTGCATTAGGACGTCAGTCAAAATCATCCTACAGGGTTATCACTCCTAGTCTTTGAAAAAAATCAAAACTAACTTGGTCTTAGATACTTAAAAGCCATATTTTATTTGGAAAGAGCAAGTTCTTTCCAGCTGGACACAATCAGGATTCCTGTTTTCCCCATGTGCCTCTGTAATAATTTGGATCCAAAGTTCAACAACTTGTATTTCTGACAAGTATTTGAATTACCAGTCACTTATTAGCCAGTGGGAGAAGAACAAAATACACTTTTCTTCCTATTTGACCTGTTACTGGATAATTCCAAAGGTCTTCCAGGCACCTATTAAAGATCCCATGTGCCCTAAGGCCCCAGCAGGCATCATTCTGCCAAAGAAGAGAACAGCAGAAAAGCGTTTAAGATAAAAACCTTTCTGGTCAATGTCCTCGTTTTAGTAGCTCTGAAACTCATGATTAAAAGACAAATAATTTATCAGGCTCCATGATTATGTTCTGCATTTCAGGCTGTAAAATAACTGTTCTGAATCAAACACGGCATAACCTAATCTACTTTACCGTAACAGCAGCTGAACTAAGCTTTGACAGTGATTTTCTTTTTGTACGTTCAATTCCTAAACTCAAACTGAAGTTTGAGCTCAAAAGGGTGCAGACTACAATGAGTGAAACCAAAGGCAACATTCATATGAATCTTAATGAAGTGAAATTCTCAAGCTTCAGGCAACTTCAAGTCTTCTGCAAGTCAGACGGAAGATCTGCATTACATGAGAACCTGATGTAACATTATCACACTCTTACAAGTACAAAACATTGTATTTTCCAGTACCTGATTCCCCTGTGACCCAGCTTTTAAAATCACGATTATGAAAGGTTTTAGGAAGTGAAGAGAGTGTATGGAAAAACAGTGCAAATTGCTTAACAGCATTTGCTTTTAGAGCACGTCCAGAAGTGTTAAAAATATGCTTCAGATGACAGGAGTGATTCATGACTAGACAGCTGCTGAGAGAGACATCACTGACAGGAGACAGGGGGAGAGAGATTTGACATGCAAATTACTGGAGAAAAGGAAATTAAATACCTTTTCTTCTGAGCTTTAGCATTTAGGAATTATTTTAATGACTTTTGAATTGAAACAAAGTTGTTGCCTCTCTTGAAGCTGTCAGAACTTCAGTGCCCCTCAGACCTGTTTCACAGGCTGCGGTAGTTCCTCAGCTGATGGGATGGCAGTCTGTCATCGCTTTCTGGGTAGCAAAAGGCAATATTCCCTTGTCCATTTGGTGGTTTGCAATATTAGGAGACTGACTGCTGAAATTCCTGTCAAGGCCTAACTTCAGTTCTTACGTAGGTGTCAATCTTTAGACAAAAAGTTTAATAAAGTTTGTTGGAAGTAAGTCCCTGCTCAACAAGTAGAAGGGATACTGTCCCCATTCTGGATCCATGGAATAAATTCAGAAAGTGATTGATTGAAATCCAAATCTGAAAGTAGTGGCTAAGCCATTTAACACTTGAGTTTGAACTCCAATGCTCTAGTGATCTCTTGCATTCCCCATCTAAAAAATACCATGGCAGAAGTGCTCACCTCTGGTCTATACCTACAGTGCCACTGCTTTTCCCTGTCCGTTTAGCACAGATCTGGTAGCACAGCCCTCAGCCTGTGGACACAGGACTTCACTGTAACAGCCTACCTCTAAACAGCAATATTCATTGATTTCTTGCTTTGATATTGTTAATTTCACATATATTTGTGGTGGTGTGATGTTCCCTGGAAGCCCAAGCTTAAATTTTGGTGTTTGTCAAAAGCAGTCAGCCTTAATCTCAGCCTTTTCTTGACTCCTGGGTGATTTTAATGCTTATGGTTGTTCTGTATAATTTTTCCCTGAAATACTGTGCCTTACTTTTTTGTGCATGGCAAGTGAAAATGCAGAGGGCCTTTATTCTGAAGTGGAAGTAAAAGACAGCAAAGTCAGCTAGAACTCTTTGTAACTAAATTTACAAATTTTCAGCCACTTCCAAAATAAGCATGTCATACGTTCATATATTTGCATTGAAAAAGCTAAGCTGATTTTAGAAAACCAATATGATTAAATCATAGGCAAATTTGTGTCGACCACCCCTTTTTTAGAAGGGGCTTTTTTAGCTTTCTTTGTGTCACCAGAATACAGATTATCTATTTGAAATACGCGAACTGAATGGACTTCCCATTGAGGTTAGTGTATTCTAGCATTGTAATAAAGGTTATGAAAAGATATCCGAGCACCAGCTGGCCTTCCTTTGATCCTCTCCATTCTTGTGATGATACATTTTCACACTTAAGATGATTCCCTTCTACCTCAAAGGCTGAGAGCTGCTTTGGTCCTTACAAATATTAACTGCAATCACAATGACCTATCTTTCTGGTTGCAGTCATCTGTTTAATATAGAGTGGAAGGTCAGAACTACATTAAAAGGGCCTGAAAGGCTTTATTTCCGTATACTGCCTCCTGCAGAGCTTCACAAAAAGCTGGCAGACTTGTAGTTCATGCATGCACGCTCCTCAGCACCGCATTGTGTGGTTGTATTAATGGGCTTTTGTAACCTTCCAGGAAAAATTCCCTCACCAAGAGAACAAAACTGTTGTCAGATCTGAACACACATGTGAATATAAACTACAAAAAAGAAAATTATATATTTAAACAGTATGGGTATTGTCTTTAGAAAAAAGAATGTCTGAGTCACTAGCTCGTGTCTTCGCTGTGTTTTAAAGGTATCTATTTATCTATTTGCTAGGATGGAGATTTAATAACAGAGGTGGAAACCAACCGTTTCGAGAAGGCAAATTCAGTAATAGATGTCAGTAAGGATTAATGAATAAGGCTACGGACCAGAAAGCACAAGCCTCTGTGTACCAATACAAAGAAATCTATTTGCAGCTGAGTGGAGCACAGGTCACTTTGAAGTCATTAGCATACTGAATTACAAAATAGCTGCATCTAAGGCCCTTCAGTTGTCATTAAAACACGTTTCCCAAGCAATCACATTTCCCTCCTTCAAATCTTCCTATAAAGCTCACGTTTGTTTGCTTTCCATTAAGTCTTCTGTACAAACAGGACCCTCTACATTTCTTGTCATGTATGTTCCACATACTACTTCTCAAACAAGATCTTTAGCAAGAATATAAGTATCCAAAATCCCAGCACACACCCCAAAACATGGAGATTTTTATAGAGTTATACAACTTTGGACTCTGTTTACCTATATGCCTCCACATTTTTCCTTACTGAGCTTGAATATGTTAACCTCTGGTCTGGATTATGAGGGCTGGGTAAGTGGCATGAAGTGAGCAGCGAGAATTGAATGCAGCTGTCCATGTATGAATGGAGCTACCCACGGTGGGGAAGACAATGGAAGGAAAGAAAAAAGTGAATTCCAGAAGCAAATGGCCTACAGGGCCAGTTCCACTTGCTTCACACTGATTTTGTCTTAAATTTGGCTTGCTCTTGTATATGCCACTTAGATGTTTTGGGAAGACTTAGTGTGTAGCAATTACTTCCTTATAAAATTATCAACAGGAGTTTAAGCCTATTTGGACTTGCTGAAGAAGCCATGGAAACAAAGCACAAGTGCTCTGTTCTAAAGCCAAATTCAAGAAATGGCAAAACATCTAGTAGGTTTAAAAAGAGTATGAGAGAATGCAGATAAAGTCTCAGACCACAAAAACACTATACGTGCTCAATGGCAACAGGCAATAAACACATGGTAAGTCTCATGATTCTCTCCTTCCTTATACAACTTTCTTTTTCAGTTCTAACTGAACTAGATCATAAATCTCATGCAGAGGATTTTTTTTGGAGGGGGAGTTATTTGAACTTAGAATTCATGATAGATGTGTCATGTACATGTACACACAGAAATGCCAAGTTAAATTTTGTATAGGTTTAGTGCACTTAAATCATCCAAAAAACACAGTAATGCCTTCAAAAATTTAAATACTACTATGATTTAGATTTTTTAATATTGTGCAGAAGTCAAATGACAGACCTAGCTCTGTACTAAACAAATCCAAAGCCCTGAGCAGCCACCTGCATCTTCTGGAAACAAAACTGATTTAAGTTTGCAAGATGAACTAAACAGGAGCTCTGAACTGCAGGATAGTTATTCTAATAAATAACATCAGTCCTTCGATTTTACTATGCCAAGCTGGTTAACATCCTCTTCCCAAAACACCTTTTTTTCTTAAATAGCATGACATTTACACTGATTATAACTGCACTGCAGCAGTGCCTGCTACTAGCCAGTTGACTGATGCTTATTCATACCCCTCAGCACGCTGGCTATGGATATTTATGAGCAATAGCCATGGCTGAGCATCTGCTGCTGGTGAAATACTATTGGCTCAATAATTATGTCACAGTTTCCACCTGTTCTTCAAAGTCACGGGGTAGCTGCTGTTTTCCAACTGTGCCAACTCAGACAGACCACGTCCTCCTACCACTGTTTTCTCTACTTCCTTCTCAAAGACGCCGCATTGCAATGTGATGTTTTATCAGACTCCAAACAGCATTCAAAATCTGGTAGCAGGTTTGAGAACCTTCATGGTTTTGGTGTGAAACACTCTCATGGGAAGAAATACTGCCAAGCAAGAGAAATTATCCTTTGTGCAACATGGCTGTCCTCTCTGCACAAAGCACTTGATACCTAGCGATCAAATCTCTGCGCTTACAAGCACCTCAGGATGCCATGTTCACTTTAAGTGTTCAGCAATAACACATTCCTCCAAAACAAAGCACACAGACCTCCAATAATCTGTTAAAAGCACAAAAAGGTTCCAACATGGTCTGCTTTAAATCGATCCTGTACTGACTCCACCAAAATACAACAGAGAGAGCAAAACCATTGCAGAACCAGAGGCAACTGAAAAGTTTGGACGTTCACAAATTGCACATTTGTCCTTTCCAAGCAACAGAATCCTTGTGGGCACAGAATCAAATTTCTATTTTTTCTTGGGATAAGTAAATATAAGAATTGTTTGTGACAAGGGGAAAGCCGCAGAGCTGGTTACTGGCAGGTACCCACGTTCTGCCTTAGGCAGTAGTGCATGGGAAGCAGAGTGAGTGTGAGCACACACAGTCAGGGATAGAGCCATAATACACAGGTTGTTGAGCAGCACGTGGATGATTTCCATAACGGTCTGCAGTGTTCATCAGCAAGTAATGTAAAACAAAATGAATGAGAGAAGAGCTAAGGGTTCAAATATACAAAGTGTTCCCTGCTTAATCCTAGGCAGGACTGTGTCCTGCTAGCCTGTGTGCTTTTTTTAAAATCAGGCACTGCAAAAAGCTTGTTTGTTTTGACTTCACTGGCTGGAAAAATACAAATGTTTTAGTTTCCTAGTACATGTGCACTACAAGAAAAGAAAAGTGGAAAAAAAAAATCCCACTTTGCTCTCCAGTGCATCCATTTTTTAGGGTTTTTTTTAACTGGTCTGTTAATAGTAGTGAAAAAAAGTTTTTCAGAACATTAAATGGCGATTGAGAGAAATTTGTATCTTTCAAGACTTACATATACAGTGTAAATGTTCTGCCCCTTTTGTTTTATGGAGTGCTATGCTCTGGCCAGCAGTATTTCTCATTTCTGCTCAGGCTGAAAGCAGTTAAGAACAGGGAGGTACAGGGCCCAAGTAAAGGAAGGTAAGCCACAAATTATAATGCATGATGTTAATACAATAAGAAAGCGAATAGCTAGTTTTGAATTCCTGTGGGGAAAAAGATGGTGAGCACTTTAAAAATATGAAGCATGTATTTTCCAGGCTTTGACCTTCCACAGAAAGCAAGCAGCGGACTGCAAGTCACTGTTGTCTGCGTTCCTGTTCTAGCAGAACTAATTCTTGTTCTCCCAAGAACCAGACAATTATAATAGATTTGAATCTTTGTGCTTTAGTAGGATACAAATGTCAATGTATTTTATAGTACTGGGAAGATGTGACATTACATATTAATTACTAGATGGTTCCAGCTATCAGTTTTACATAAACATGATTTTTTCAGCAGAGGAACTGCAGTGTTATTAAAGTAGCGGTGATACCAGATCTTGTTGGCTGTTGCAGAACACTGAAATCTACTTCTCAGCCTACAAACACTGACAGCCCGTATAGGAAATAATAAATACGTACTTCAAACAGACTTTCCAGCCTGTGAACGAGCTTCAGAAATAAGGTTAGTACAAGGATATTTTAATTTCAGAAACTACAGTGTCAAAGGAATGTTTTAGCATAAGGCTTGATAACACACTGCTAAAACTTTTTGATGGGGTGGAAAAAGTTAGGGTAGTAAAACTCATGCGACTGTAGGAAGCAGTTTGAAATGCAGCAACAGATCTATACTGAAAATGAATGCAACCATTCAAAGCACCAAAGCAGAAAAAGGCCTCTAAGGAAAGTTTCTACCCTGTAACAGTCTATTCATTCCATTAATTAGCCAATTTTTTACACTAATTCACTGAAATGCGAGACAATCTACTGGCATATTGATTGCACTTCTTTTATAGTGCAGCCTTTCTTGTGGTGGTGGTATCCACATTAGCATTGTGAAGATACCCAAAATAGATGGAATTATGTTATTGAAAATCTTTCATAAAAAGATGAAACACATTAAGAAATTAGGATACAATGGAAAACTTCCCTTTATTCACATTTCCTGATCTTAGTCTTCGTTGTACAAATAATATGCTGTGCAAAATAGTTTTATAAAATACTAAAAAAAGCTTTTATTGTAAAAAAATATAGTTTCTAGATATACAGTTACTTTGCACTATCACAAATATTGTCCAGTATTTAACATTTAATATCACAATACTCAAGTCATGTAAACCAATAATCCTACTGGTAAGAAAGCCACTACCGAGACTCAAGTTCACTAGGGATTTGTTCAGTATTACCCTTGTTTCATATCTACACCCTTACACAACTCTGATGACCCACACTCAGAATTGCACCCATATCATGAAATCAGGCACTGGGCCATCCTGTCCTCCACTATCAGGTAAAAAATACCAAGTTAAATGGTAAATTTAGTAAATAGCAAATTTTAGTAAATCATGGCAACACATGAGTTACACAGTGCAGTCACAGAACAACAAAGGTCACCGAAACTAGATGTGAACTCCGCTGAGAAGCAGTGTAAAGGCAGCCTATGCTGGGTTCTGGGCATGTGTGCCTTAATTCTACCAGTATCTGAGCTAGGTGGCTTAAAAACTAGCTCTGATCTCTCCAAGCTGCAGTGCAATCGCCATCACTTTAGCATGAAATGCCTTTGAGAAGTTGTGATACAGTCACCTGAGCCCTCATTGTTCCAATTCACTTTCATTCTGCAAGGTCTTCATAGCTAAACCCCAGAGGGTCATGCTGGAGAAGAAGGGTCCTTCGTTATTCTTGTACACAGCAGATGATGCGCGACTGCCCAGTGGATCGTTACAGTGACTCTCCAAGCTAACCATAGAGGAATGAATCATGGGGATATTATCAGACTGTAAGGGTTCTTCTGCAGAAGATACATCTACATCTGCATACGCATATGGTGGTGGTGGTGGAGTTTGCTGTGTCTGGGCTTTCGGGAGTTTAGCAGAATCCACATTCACCTTCTGTTGGTTTGCTGAGTCATGGTGTTGAATCATCGATCGCAGCTTACAGTAAGAATCCGCAGAACTATCGAATTCAGTTGAATTTGCAGTTGAACGAATGGGAAATTTAACAGACACTGGTAACAATGTAACGGACATTTCTTGGCCTAAAGAGTCAGAACTCTGAGATTTGTCAAGGTCAGATGTTTCAATCCCTTGAGTAAATTCATCTAGTGTGCTTGGACCTTCATCAGTGGCTTTACAATGCATTTTCTTGTGCCGCCGTAGAACAGCAGAGCGAGTGAAGCATTTGTTACAAGTTTCACAGGTATAGGGTTTTTCTCCTGTATGCGTCCTCACGTGTCTACGCAGGTCACCAGAGCCTGCAAAACATTTCCCTACAAGACAGAAGTAATAGATTAAGATTTTGTTCTTAACACAAGTGCATAAACATGTTTTAATTAGAGAAAATATCAAGGGATAAGGCACAGTATGTCCCAACATGGTACTTTGTTTATCTAGAACAGGTTCAAACAAGGTCCATATATTTTTACAGTTCAGTGACTTGTTTTCTTCTTGATCTGATTCTCTGATTTGTGTCTCTCAGTACTTCAGTTTTGGTCTCCAGAGACAGGAATATCCATTAGTTTATGAAAGCTGGGAGTGCTCTCAGTTTGCATCAGTCTTCATGGAGGAAAAGAATTTTAAATGAATCAATTTAAATTGTCTGTCTGGAAAAACAGTGTGCTGATAAGCTTCTAAATATATTTTTTCCAGTGAGAATGGCATCATAGAAAGTAATAGTTCGTTCATTACCAATAAACTATTCTTGAAGTGCTGACAAAGTTAGCTTTTTTGTGAACTTTGAGCTAATATAACACAGTGGTCCATTTTTTATATTCTAGCCAAAAATTTATCAAAACTGTAACTTTTTATTGCTGTAAATATTAAAATAAAATAAAATACTCAACTGTTTCCCTATTTTCAGTGCAAATAAGCTCAATTACCATACTGCTAAGAAAAAAGTGTCTGAGGCTGAATCCAGGCACAGTGTAGAAGAACATGCAGAACAAGACAGCACTGATTTCCAGAACTGCCACGTGATTCAGACACCTCATATTCCTTAGGACAGCAGAAATAAACTGGTACCTATTTGTGATTTTAACTCACTTTACCGTAGGTTAAGGACCATTTTATGTGGACAGATATCAACTAAAATGAACTGCATTATCTGAAACCCAGTGAAACTGCAGTCTCAATTTCTGGCATCATACTTTTCATTCTACTGCCCAGACATCTTTTCAGAAAAACTATTAAACAGCAAGAATTCACATTACTGAAATAATACACGTGGGTTTTTTGCATTATGTAAATGATTTCTTAATGCTTGATCAGATCCTTTTTGTACAATTTTTGCCTTCTCAGTACAAGATGACCTGGCTTAAAAGAAAAATAATGGAAAGACCACTACAAGACAAGATGAAAATAAGTCTATTTTAATGACAGCAACACAACTATTTGTTTATACTTCCATATCCTGCATGTCCCCATTTGCTCCCTCTGATGCAAAACCTTCTGATAATGTTAGCTTTTCTTGTGCCTCAAGACATTACAACTAAAACATACTGCAGTTGGACATTATCATATGGAGCTACCCTTCTCCAAAGCTGATTCCTCAGAACATAAATTAAATTATACCAAAATACCACTTATGGGCAGAAAAGTGAGTAGTATGGGGGATTCTAAGCAACATATGAGGTAGGGATAAACAATACAATTCTGAGAACTATGCTATACAAGGATGGAAGTATCACCTATCTAGCAGGTTTTGAAAACCGGTGTTCTCTGATACGAAGCATTGATTTTATGCCAGGGGTTGAAGCAAAGTAGCACAAGGTTGTTATTATCAGCTCTATAGTTGGATGGAGTTAAATCCACAGTATTCAATTGGAAAAAACAAAACGAAACAAAAAATTTCCATCAATAGCCAAGTGATGCCAAACCTAGTTTTCCATCAGAAAGGACTATGCTGAAAATAAATCAATTTTTGAAGCAGCTACTGTCAGTACTTCTCTAGCAAACATGTACACATCTAATGTCGATTCCTTTTATTTCTTTCCTTTGTTCTCCAACTGAAATTCACTTTTTTACAACAGCTAAAGGAGTTTAATACAGCAAAGGAAAGACTATGAAGTATGCAAGACAGATGATTCTGTGAAAAACATTCACAATATAGTATTTCAATTTAAAATAATTTTGGTTGTTATTCAGCTGAAATTGGAACTTTTACTTCTTGATTTAAAAAGCAAAGACACAACAAAGCTATGCACAGTAAATCTTACCACATGCTGAGCAGCTGTATGGTCTCTCTCCTGTATGCCTAATTCTGTGCTTTACTAATTTTCGCTGCATGTTGAACGACTTCCCACATTCATCACATGTGAACACTTTATCTGCTGTGTGGGTCTTTTTGTGCTCCTTTAAATTACTGAAGTTACTGAATCCTAGAAAAACGTGACAGACACTCAGATTAAAATGACACATTTTAATCAAAAAACCTCACAGGCAGAAACTTTGGTTCTTACATACCTCTGCCACAGATATCACACAGATGAGGCTTTTCTCCAGAGTGAATAATAATATGGCGCTGAACATCACCAGAAGCAGCAAATCTGTAACAGAATATGGAAACCAAATTACTGTCTTTATAAGCCCCTTATTCTCCTAAACTGAGTATCATGTGGAAATCAACTATCATGAATGCCTGATGTTCTGAACAAAGGTTTAAATCTAAAACCTAGATAGCTGAATGGATGTGTTTAAGAAAAATATTTTGAAGCTGGCAATGTCCAATTGCATTTATGCTAGGAAAAAAAAACAAAAAAACCTTTCACCATTAATGTTACTAATTTATTCTGCATTTAATGTAGTTTAAATGAATGCTACTCCTAAATTAGTATATTTTGTCACATGTTAGCAGAAGGCAGAAACATTTAATGCTTTGCTTTAATTTGTCGAGTTTCCCATACTTCATTATTTCCATAAAATGTTACAAAAATTGTATGACAAAATGATGAAAAAAAAACATGAGGGAAAGGTACAAAACCACATGATTTATTGTAACTCACACTGTTCAAAATACACAAAACAGTATATCCTTAACAAAAGATACCAATATACAAAAAAATAAGACCGCAGACTATGTATGCGGTGACATGCTTATCTTATCGAGATTTGCAACAAGGCAATTGCAGACATTTATGTATTTTAATCCCATCAGTACACATTTAAACCCAATGTATTTTAAACAAAATTGAGCAGTATGCTGTCTTAGCTCTTGACCCTTAATCATGGAGATTAAAGAAAACATGAACAAGTTTTATCGCATTAACTTTACTGATGAACAATTCTACTCACCTTTTCCCACAGATTTCACAAATGTATGGCTTTTCACCAGAATGTCGACGTAAATGTGTCTGGAGATTACCTGCCTGAAGGAACAGCAATGTAAACATTTAAGTTCAGGTAGATGCTTGTATACAGATAAAAAGACAACGATGGGAACTATTGAGACCGTCTTTTTATTCCTAATTCTAAGGCAGTGAAGACTACAAAGCATGTATGACCTCAAGCATTCTTATCTAGGAAAGGCAGACTACCAGGTACTTCAAGATCATTATGTCCATATACATGGACAAGAACAGAAAAAAAATAAAGCCTGGAAGCAAATGTTAAGGAAAAATGAAAAACAGTTGAAAACAGATCCAGTTATAAATTTAAATTAAACTATCGAGATTGCAGTGAAGAAGACGACTTACTAGCAATATGGTTCATGTTAGTCTCATTTTCCCTGTTCTACAAATAAAATACTGTTGCATTAGGATGTCTGAATGCACCTACCAGGAGGTTAAAAAGGAAAGAATAAAAATTTTTCAATCCATAAAATACTCAGAGCCAAGTGCTCCAAACCTATAAATATTTAATCTTATCCAAAAAGAACAGAACAGGAAGCACAGTAGTGAACAAATGGGTTTACTGGTAATGAAAGTTTATTATGTATCTTTCCTCTCCCAATCCTGAAAAAGTCATGGCAGTCTAGCAGGCAAACCAGATTAGTTATTATCATCCTACAAAATCATCTTACTTATTCCACCTTTGTTTTTATTTTTTTAAAGCCACTGGTGCTTCTGAATGGCTAATCCACTGAGAGTCAGTTCTCAAAGCACAAGATACAGCTAGTTTGGATAGAAGAGCTGCGGATGTTCCATAAATTGTGCTTACTTCCATGGTCAGTTTTTAACCCCTCTGTTCTCCTTGATGGGTAACTGCCTGCTTTTGTCTAAGTAAACTAAAGGAACATTAAGTCTTTTCAATCAGGAAAGAAAATTGGGGATGCAAAGATTATCATGTCCTCCTTAGCTGCAGCAAGACAACAACATGACCAGTCAGTAATTTCTTCCAACTCCTTTAGATAATAAATCACCTGTGATGCTCCATCACTGTAATCAGAGCTTATAATATACCATAACTAAAGCATTGCAGGCACACACAGGCACAGAGGACAATATTAAATGGATCACCATTTGAACCCTGAGAGAGAGCTCTCTTTAACCCCTGTAAAGTTTTTCAGACAACAGTATGACCAAACCACTGTTCCCTCAGGCCAAACTTTGCAATACTGAAATCCATTCAGAGAGGCATTGGGCACCTATTTCTGAGGAAGAAGAAGATTAAACTGACTTCTCCATGGAACAATTTGTGCTTTGCAAAGACAAAGGATTCTATGCAGAGGTGCATTCAAGAGAAACATACAAAAGAGAGAACCTTTACCTCTGTCCAGGCAACAAAACAAACCACATCACAGGCATTTGAAAGCTATTCTGGATAAAGACAGAGGGTGAATTTGAAGTGCAACAATTATTCTGAAACAGTCCCCATACAGGTATTTTTATTCCAGAATTAAAACATTTTACAGAGAGTAGCAAGTTAATCCATTTCTTTATTACAAGCCTACGTCACTTTCTCCTAATGAGGGCAAAAGCTTGTTATTAACTGTGCTGAGACAAAAAAACATCAGTAATTTGTACTTTTTCTAAGCTTTTAAGGTGGCACACACCTTAGTTAAGGTAGAATATGCCATCCCAATGAAAAAGCAGAAGAGGACTTTTGCTAGCATTTCCGTGAAAGAAAAAAAATGCTCAGAAGAATCCTCGTACTGATACTGGTTGCACACTACTCCTCACAGATGTGGAGGCTAGAGAGATATACCAGACTTGGTCCATTTGTAACTGGCATGCTTTTAAAGTGAAGAAACTAATGCGTATGGTCCCCCAAAAGAAGGAAGTAGTCAGGAGCTAAAACATGGTAAGACATTACACCCTGGATCACCAGCCAGAGAAGGTCCACATCACAACAGGCTGTGTGCCAGCAGTGAGGGGAAGATGCAGGCTTGGAAGTACAAAAGGAAGCTTTTTCTCCAAAAATTAAAGACACTTATGGTAATTTGTTCCAGACCATGAGTTCCTATGTCAATTTTCGCTGCTGTCTTCGTTTTCTGTCTCACATGGAACAGCAGTTACATTCAGCAGGAGCAGACATACTGCCAGGCACAACAACTGCACTGTCTCAAAAGCACAGAACATGAAGGCTTAAACAATAAAAGTGTTACTATGTCTGTGCCTGCAGACTGAGAGGGACAAGAACAAGATCAGAGATGGTCTTTTAAGCAAAAAGTAGATAGAAAAAATTCTTCTATCTTACTTTCTGGTAGGTGGAGTCTTACTTATTTGCAGGATTCAAAAGCAAGTACCTTCAGAAGTGTGCAAGCTCCCTTTTCTGATCAGAGAAAGAACTGCAGCACACAAGCCGAATGCCATGGCTTATAGTCTGGATGTGTAGGTATTGTCCATCAATCTGGACAATACCATCTATACCTTCCATCTATGCCTTCAGGGAAGTGAGGTAATGGGGGAGGTAGCAGAGAAGAGAGGAAAGAAGGTGTTTAAGAGTATTTAATTGAATGGTAGAAATTTCCAGATTTGCTGGGGGGGTTGTTTGTTTTTAATTAAAGAGGAGCAATGCACGTTGCATGAGGAGTCTGTCATGCCTGTCATACACTGACTACATGAAGCTTTGTTACTGCCTCTTCCTCCACAGTAATGGCACAGAATACCACTCCATTTGCTAAAGGTAATGGCATGGGTTCTGTCCTGCCTCAAACCAGGACAGTACTTTCAATGAAATTTGGAAATACCCACTTTTTTCTTTTAATAACTAGAAGTTCAGCCATCAAAATGAATGAAAATGCACTTTCTTTACCTAATAAGCAGACCCAGTTTTGTTCAAATGGCTCAATGAGCACAATGAAGCAGTATTGCTCAATGGATGTAGGATTACATTCATATTTATCAACAGAGTGGAGGATGCAACTGCATCAGATTCATGGGTCAAACAAGTGCCACTGGTGGGCTACGAAACTGGAGCAAGCAAAGAGCAAGCATTGATGGGTGTGTAGACAGAGATCACATAATTCTAATCCTTAAACCATAAGAGAGACCAAAGTTATTTAACAATTATTATTTAATCTTACTATAAAATTATGCACCTGTCTATTGCCTCCTGTACCTAGGTGCACATATCCAACCAAGAAAATACAGAAGAAACAGACACTTTGGAAACGTGAGACAAGTAGGCACCAAATTTGTAGAAATACAAATTAATCATTGTATTGTTGTACCCAAGCGTTGGAGGGCAAAATAAGACACTAAAGCTTAGGTCCTGCATTTAAGTAGAGAATTTCACAAGAGGTTTTTTTTAATCAAAGCCAGGTTTCATCACTTCAGATAGACTGTGTTGTTCTTCTTCACAGTAGTGAACTGACTCAAAAAAAATCTGCTTAATAATTTATGCCATTTAGGAAGATGAAACTGTATTGTGAATACCTCATTATAGAAAACACTAACTTGTGTTTTTTTCAGACACTGTAAAAATGCTATTCACAACACTTCCCTAAGCATAAGGCAAAAGCACAGCCTGAGAATGAATGTTCTATTTCCAATACAGTTGTGGCTCTGTAGAGTTAAACATTCATTTGAAGGTAAAATACATAACACATCTACTGAGAGCAGACAGAATCAAAGGTACAAACCGTATCAAAAATCTAAAACATTTAACATGTTAATTTGAAATAAGACATTTTAATACTCTATCCCTAAAGTCAAGTCTGTCTTTGAACAAAAAATATCTAAACTACAGACTTAAAACCAGGTTTATTTTTATAATCAACACATAGAAGCATTTCAAGTGTAAGTACCATAATATAAAATATTCCCACCTGTGAGAAGTGTTTCCCACAAATGTTACATTCAAAAGGTTTCTCACCTAAAAGGAGAAGAAACAGAACATAGAACTTCTAATAGTTGCAGTAAAACACAAATGTTTCAAATCGGTACACTTCCTTTTAAAACAGGTAATGCAGGAGTAAAACTATCCCCAAAAGGACACTTACCATATATTTAAGGGGAAACTCAAGAGGGAAGTACAGCATTTAAAATTAAGTTTGTAAGGCAAGACTTATTTATAAATCTCAAAACAAGTAGGTAGAAGAGTTTTTATATGAATGTGTTTTGTATTTTTTTTAATACTTTTTTTCCCAAATGGAAGGGGTACTGTACCTCCAGGAAGAACAGAATAGATGACAAGGTTCTACAACAGCTATGGGAAGTGCATCAGTTTTTCCACTTGTACACACACACAAAGGCCCACTCTTAAAAAGGAATGCAGGGAAACTGATTTGGAAGGACTCTGTTTTCCCTGTTCAATGTGTACCATACATCTCTGATCACCACGTAGCCATTCACTTCCAGCAAACATATATTTGCCTTCAAATTCTCATCCTGTGTGAGAATGTCTGATAATTAACCCAAATACTTTGTTCCAAAATCCTGAATTTATACATACAAAACTGGTATTCTTTAATCTCCAAAAACATATGGCAGCCTTAGTAAAAAACTAGTGCAGCTCACTTTAGTTTTTCAAAGTAAGTTGGCTCTCAATCTAGAATGTGACTGCGCAATACTTCAATTCTCTAGATGTCAATTTGAGACAAATAACTTTTTCTAATAACTTTTTCTCCTCTACAGTATTTCAGAAAGGTAATTTTTCCCTGCACGGTTCTTTGTTTCCTAATTTTTAGTGCTGATAAAAATCTCTGCACCTTCTAGAATTTTTAAAACAAAAATAATGCTCAGATACCACTGAATTCAGTAACAGTCAGACTTCTAATGGTATTTTCATGAGTCTTTACTGTACTTTAAAACTACGTATATTTTCTGGCCCACAGACAGAGGGAAGCGTAAGAATTAGTATAAATCCTTGTGATTTTGAATGCAGATCTTTTCAGAAGAAGAAAAGATCTTACTCTGTTTCATCTTGGTGCTGATTCAAAAATCTGTCTAAAGATTTTTATTTACTTCTTTATATTTTTCCTGATTTTACAGACACCTCTTGGCTATTTCTAGTCTTCTCTTCCAGCAAGTATTCTCTACATCAGTACTCTTCCTCCATCCTTGGAATTGTTACAAGCAACATCTACACTATCCAGGTGTTCACATTCCATTTTCCTTCCCTGCTGCCAAATACAGGCGATGCTCTTTCAACATACTTCAGGATCAAGGACTAAACGCAATCCTGTTAGATTTAAAGCATAGAGTAAACATACACAGTTATGTGGCTTCACAGATAGCAATTTTGCAGTTATTTTGACAACTTGAGCCTAAATCTACTTTTTCTATTTAACAAAGAATGGAAATCTTATAGCACTTTCCAGAAAGCTTTTATTCAGTTAAAGATAAAAATTATGAAACCAGTACTCAACTATAAAGAGCACTGAGGTTTGATTTCATTATGGCTCTAAATTTACAAAACATTAAAAATTCTGGTACTGACAACACAAATATAAATTAAATCAATATGGAGCCAGATCTGGGGCAACTGGGAAGGCTTCTGACAACCATAAAAGCATCAATTTGAAACGGAGGATAAAAATCACTAGCAGCAATTTCTGCAGAAATTACCTACACACACACGAAAAAAAAAAGGTTACTGTTGGCACAAAGACTATTACCTGAACAGAAATCCACCCTGAAATAACTAGAGGGGTAGGGAGGGAACTGGAGGTTTGAATTTCTCAAAAGTACTGTTGCAGGCTGCATGCAGCCTCATTATTGCTGCACAGATGTACAGTTTTTTTCCTCATGATAAAGATAAAACAAAAAAGTTTTGTTTAAAAAAAACCACCAAAATAGTTTTTGGAGAACAATTCTGCACCTGCAGAAAACTCCAAACCACCGGGCATATCAAGGAGCCTATTCCAAGAATGAAATCTAGCAGAAATACTACATTACTCAGTGTTGTAGCATCCCGCAGCTAACGTGAGGCTAATTGCTTCCTAAAGCATATGAGTAAGAGTGCAGCTAGCAAGCTGAAGATGATTCCTCTCTACCTGTCACTGGTGAGACCGTATCTGGAGCTTTGAGAAGGCAAACAGGAAATCTTACTGCTGTCCACATGTAATGGGAAGACAGATGCAACCAGGCTGTTCTTGAAGGTACACATTGATAGGACAAGAGGCAACAGACACAAGTTAGGTCACAAGAAATTTCAATTAGATCTAAGAAAAGGATCTTTTACTCCATGAGGGTGGTCAAACACTGGAACTGGTTGCCTGAAGAAATTTGTGGAATCTCTGTCCTTGAAGATACCCAAACTTTGATTATACCAGATCATGAGCAAAACAATTCAATCTAAATTACCTGCCTTGATTGGACTAGATGACCTTCAGAGGTCCATTCTAATCTAAATTATTCTATGACTGTCACTAAATTCCAAACCAAAAACCTTATCCAAGAACACCAATCTTCTCAAAGACCACAGCTGAATCAACAGGAATAGAGAAAATTTGGAGAAAAGTAGTAACTGAACTACAATTAAGACAATGCTTAAACATCCAGGGGACTTTACTTTTGAACCCTTGGACTGCCTTGTGTTTTCTGTCTTTTGTTGCATCCTTCTTGTTCAACACCCTGCAAGAAGAGATGAAGAGAAAGTACACAGTAATGGGACCAAAGCAGTGGTGTGTCAGCTCCAGAGGCGAAAGGCATGAAGGTTGAAGTGGTGTTCCTGAAGATGAGGAGCGGGAGCACAAAGGTGAGGAGCAGGACCCGCTAAGGCATAGAATGTTGGCAACTTGCTCAAAGAAAGCCCAGAATGGAAAGGCTGAGGATCAATGGTGTATGACATGACAGTGAAACTCTGCTCCTGTTGTATTGCATCCTGCCAAGAGTTCTTTCCACAGGGTTGGGTTGCTTGGTTTTTGTTTTTTTCTGAGATGTTTCAGGAAAATATTTTTTTAAAAAAGCTCAAAACATGGGATGTTCCTGGACAGGTAAGGACAGTGTAAGAGATGGATTTGCTTTCTTTTTTTCAGACAGGTCAATTTAATAAAAAATAATTATAACATTCAGTCAAGACAAAAATCAATCTTAAAGTCAATGCAATAAGCTCTATTTAGAGATTTAACTATCTGCTAGCAATACAATTAAAACAGCCAGACAACCCAATACAATGACTTGTGCAGAACACAGTATGCCTGTCCTTCACATAGACAATTCATCAGTGCAACCACATTAATCTGTAAATTCTTTAGTAGTTCCTAGTGTTCAGGGATAGGGAAATTCACACGTGCTTTTTCTTGACAACCAGGCCATCACAGCACTTTTGTTGAAAGAGTTGCCATTGGTGGGTTAAAAACCGGCTTGCCAGTGTGAAAGGTTCATTTTAGTGACTTGCTTCCTTCATCTCTTCAGCACAGCCAGATTTGGAAGACTTTCAGTAAGCATTGTAATACTTCAATGCTTGCTAGCCCTTCTGCTCAGTTCTAGAAAATGAATGTTTTAAAATAAAATTGATTAGCCAGCAATTTGCTGTGCTTTCTGAAGTGGCAGATCAATGGAAATGGCTTTCAGCATACACTTACATGAGTTAACTATCAGTATACTTAATATTAATGATACAGATGTGTCCTGTACCTTCAGCTACAGATCCTACCTAATTAACATCCTACTCTGCAATTTTCCAAGTACCCTAGTTGGATATTTAAAAACAAATTAACATGACCCAAAAATAACAGGCAAGCAAACAGGCCTATCTACTCATATTCTTGCCTGCTTCTCCATCCTTCCTTGATGTGTGTATTATTTGATAAACTTATGCTCTTAAACTTTGCCAGTTTAGCACATCTATAGAAGAATGTTAATGCCACATTAAGTAGCATTCAAGTCTGGAATTTTTTGAAAACTATTGGAAGAACACTGTATGAAAAGCAGCATGGAATTCCTGAATCCAGCGTACACTCAAGACTAGCAGAGGACAGCAACAACCACAGAACCAAGTCTAGAATCACCTTCCTTACACGATATATAAAGCTAGTTCATATCAGGCAGTGCTACAGAATGTGAAATAACATCTGTCAGAGCTTAAGTGGAGTGGAAGCATGTGTAAACAGACCTCAAATAAGAACAAAGAAATGGATTGCAACACACATAAAATAACTTTGCAAAGTTACTGCAATCCTTTTCCTCTTTTCCCATTTCCTACACTTGTAAGCATTTGCTGTCCACACTGTCTAGAGAAAAACAGTAATCTGTGAAACACTTGTATGAGAGGCTATAGTCTCTTTTTTCTATAAAGCCTAGTATCCAGTCCACTTTCCTGACTATCAAGTTACATTAGAAGAAGTAAACTAAACTTTGAACCTCATGTTTTAAATGGTTTAGCAGACTCAGAAACACACAACAACTAAGTCTATCACTCAGCCAACACACTTTTTAAAAAAACAAGTAGTTTAATGGGCACCAGAACTCACAAAATCCAGATTTCTTCCAATGATTGAGATGTCTAAGGAAGAGCAAATTCACAGAGGTTTTTCATAGTTGGCGTCTCCCTTTCACAGATTCTTTAGCACAAACTCACGTTAACTTTAGTCTCTTCCTCAGTTGGGACTTCTCTATATGTTCTATATTCTACCCGATCACCTATTTTTCTGAAATGTCGAAGATATTAAAATATACCTGATGATGTCAGCTCAAATCAAGTAACAGATTCAAAAAATGTGAGGCAAAGAGAAGATCTAGGTAACAGACATGTGTAACTCTTTCACAGGAGACCAAATTAAAGTTGTTGTATTAGTAATGTGAACTAGTCAAAGATACTGAGTGAAAACTTCAGGAAGCTAATGCAGAATGTTTGTATTTTCAGGTTCTGGAAAGATTTTTCTACTAATAAAATGGAAAAATAAGTTCTTAACACTAAGGATCGGTTCAGAAAAGAAACTGATGTCTGCTAAGAGGCATTCATATTTACTGTACCGATAAATGTATGCTCATTTGCACAGCAACGTTTATTTGACAAGACAGAGAGCCATGTTTGTGTATTTAATACAGGAAAAAAGAAAGGTAAAAATATTCAACAGCTTAATCAGAAATAATACCATCTCAAAGACTTGGAAGCAATCGTGTTACTTGACTAGTTAAGGTAATTCTTAAAAGTCCATTTAAAAAACTGTATCTGAAGTTGCAGAAATATAATAGAACACGTTGGTTAAACTGAACAAATTAGTTAATTCAAAGTTAGACTAGGTCTTGACTTTCACTAGAATAAAAAGATACTTAGAAATAAATCCTTGCTAGGCTTAAAAATAGTATTACCTGTGCGTTTTTAAAACAAAGTAAATGAATTCAGAATTCCCATTCACTCTGAAGCCTACTGGTCTGCAAGAGCATTACTCTCTAGGTAAACACAATGAAAGTTGTTCACACCAGGAAAGTAAAGGTATAAACTAATTATGAAGCATATTTCTACGGGTTAAAAAGAAATTACCACCAAGCCCTAATCACTTATATCTTACAGTGAATGCATGATCAGGGAGAACTGATGTCATCTAGAACACCTGTAGTACTGTCTTCTATCCATTTACACTTTTTATTTTTATCTGACTTGGACATCTGGGCCATCTGACAAACTGCCTAGAAATGCCTCTTCTAAATGCAAGACAAAAATAAAATTTTCACTGAAGTATCACACAATGTCCTTGGAAAAGGAACCCTGAAAAAAACAAATATGAAGGAGAAATCTGTACTGCAACTCTCAGCTAAACTCGGTCTCGCAGTCTTTATTCCTGTATGATTACTCATTTTTTTTAAAAAACAAAAAGACAACGTTTTGAAAGCAGACCTGTGATCAGCACCTCTGAATCAATACTCTACAACTGAAATATCTGGTCTGCAGACCAAGTTATTGACAACTGTACCTGTATGAGACCTTTTATGGAGTTCCAAATTGCTTGGATGTTTGAAAGCCTTCCCACATAATTCACAAGTGTATTGCCTCTGCAACTGAAGAGTCTGCGATTGCCCTTCTTGTTCCAAAGGACCTTGAGATCTTTCAATTTCAATAGTTTGTTCAAAATTCTCCGAATTCACTAAATCTTCAGCTTCTTTTTCTTCAGCAACTCTAACATTTGTCATGTCCACGGTACTTTCATTTACAGATTCAATTACTCCTGTTATTCTGCTGTCATCTCCTTTCGGCTCAGGCGGCTGCTCTACAGATTTCTGAGATCTTAGAAAATTTAACTTTTTGAGGTGTATTGCCTTTTTCAGCCGCATCTGTTTGGTGGGCTGCACAAGCGTGCTTTCTGCATCTTGATCTGGAGCAGCTTCATTCATGGACTGAACCAGGAAGTTTGACGGTAAATGATCAGAGGTTTCCAGAATGCACTCAGAGTGATTGACAGTACAAGAATTATTCTCCATCGTGTTTATTTCTGTAGACGTGTTGTAAGAAAAGGATTGTTCCGCTACTCTCTCATGATTAGAGCAAGCATTTTGCTTATAGAACTGTTTACTGTAAAAGTTGCGTAGTTTGTAATAGTAATTTGGTTGTTTAAATGGCAGCTCCGTGCAGTTGCCATCTAAGGAGTCTTGTGGTTGTTTCTGTACATCCCCTGAGGGTGCGTGAAGATTAACAGACTGCGATGAATGAGAATGGTGGTGAGCCAAGACTTTATTAGCTTGTGTGTCAGGTGAGCATTCATGCAATAGGTTTGCTCCATAACTGTCACTGGCACAGCTAGTATCTGCAGTCAAAGCATTCTGCAGCGAAAATACGCTATTACAAGGCATGCTAGCTGTTTGCTCCGTGGCTGTAGAAGATTTTAAAAAGGTGTGGCAAATGTTCAGCACATTCTGCACCTGGAGACACTGCGCAATATCCAGCATAGCTTGTACATTGTCCTGGCTAACATCCAGGTGAGAGGTGTACATGAAGTCCAAGATCTGGCCTATCCCACCTACGTTTTTAATGTCCAAGTGAAAGACATTGTTCTTCTGGCCCGAAGAATTCTGGAAAAGGGTCCTGATAAAATAAGGCAAATGTTCAAACACAATTCACAAACACTTTTATAAAAAAATACACATACACCTCAAACAGACTGCCTGGTATAAAACAGGAATTTATACTATATGATCTTAGCTAGATTGCTGTGTTTTTGCAAATGAATGTCTCAAAATCGCTCAATTCCTTGTCTTATATATTAGTCCTACACTAGTACACTTAGAGTATAAATCAAAGCAAGTGATCCTTTAGGTAACTTTAATTTTCCAATTTTTAGTGTTTTGAAATCTTGTGGTTTCCTATTTAATGTTCTTTGCACACTAGGTGCAGTGGTGTATTTACAGACTATTTGCAGAAGTCGGTTAACTCAGAAAAGCATTTCTCCTTTCATCATGGCAAAAGAAACAGGACACGAGAAATTTTCTAGCAAAAAGAAGATAGACCTCAAAGTCAGCTAAACTCCTCTGGCAACTGAGCTTGTGCATCAAACTTATTAAGTTCTTCTTATTAGCTTTTTTCTCCACAAGTAGATAAGAGGATGGTAATATTTTCAATCTATTCTCTCATATCAAAAAAAAAAAAGCATTTATTTTGCTGGTACTGGTTGAGAACCAAGAACAATGAAGAGTATAGGTACATAAGCCTACAGCAGCTGTCCAACCAATACCCTCTTAATTGAATCCTTGAAGTGTCTGAATTCATAACACTTCTATTTGATGTATTCTTAGCATCAGAGCTGTAGTTCTTCACATGCATAACCAGTCCTGGATTAAGCAGGGTTCATACTCTGCCTCAGTCAGGAACTTCACACCCTTCCATTGAAACTCCCAGTCTCTAACCTGGTATTCTCACAGTACACAATGATATATAAATGGGGCCAGGTCACTCCTATATAGCAATTTTCCTACACTAGGAAATGCCTGAACTTGATGATTCCTCTCTGTGGGTTAACTCTCAGATTAAGTGTTGTTTAAAGGTGGGCATAATATCAATGAGCTCCAAATCTTAGGCAAATGAGAGTCTAAGCTTAAACTTTAGAAAAGCAGAGTTTCAGACGCAACCCCATACTTAAGTTATCCTATCTTCTTACTTACGTGCTACTCTGAAGCCAGCACCCACATCCAAATTCTTTCATAAATCCAGCCCATACTATCTGAATTAAAACCAGAACTACAATGAACAGATCTGGGTTCACAGTCTAAATTAATTAGTCACTTATGTCCTATTAATTTTAATAACAGTTGAGAGCTTAGTTCTTTTTAACTACTTTCAAAATTCAGCCCTTGAGCGTAATTCCACTTCATCATCAGGATTACAACACAAGAAGAGAAAAAGGAAAAACAGCCTCTTGTCTTTTTCACTTGGTCATAACATAAAAATAATTTTCTCACATCAGAATTGGTAGTCAAGCTTTAGATATGTTTCCAGAAACAAGGTCTAAAAACACAGATCTGACAGCTTACTCATAACCAACATAAAACATTAAGTTGGGAGATCCAGCATCCTCCAAAATCTGGAGGATGAATGAGGGCTATATAGAGGGGAAAGAAACCAGTGATGTGGCTTCATGGGCCACCTGTATACTCTAAAACACAGATGTTGTCTCTTTGAGAATCTGTTCTAAATAGAGATTCAATAATAACCTATACAGTCAAATTTTCTTTTCAATGTATAATTGATGAAACAATTCACATTATCCGGAAATGGATAATGAGAATTGTTTCATCAATTATATCCCTTATTTGGCTCTGTTCATGTACTCTGCTATGTTTCTTGTAAATAATTATCTTCTCAGACTGAAATACCGAATGCAGGTCCATGACAGAATCTGCTATATGAGGCACCATAATCAAAGAAGGATCAAGAAAACACCAAGCTCAAACAGCATCGTAGTTAACTATGTATATCTAGAAAATAAATCAGGATGGCCACAGTTATTACTTAGGTTAAATACTTGATACAGATTTATCTCTGGACAAACAATTTAACTTTTCCCCTTACACTCCAACAGTCACTTAGTCTGAAACTACCAGAAACACCCTTCTCAGAGAAAACCTCAACCAACAGCATTTAGTTCAGTTTTTTAAAAGAAGAATTTTGTGTCACATACCTGAAATATTGACTGAAAGCAGCTAGTACATTTTTGTGTGCTTTGAAGCAGACACCTTTTACCACCAGCATGCAGTCACAGAGTAGACCCTGAATGCGCTGTTCATGCAGCTGCTGGAGAAGATGACAACTATGGCTAGCAACAGTGTCCATGCTAAGAAGTCACTCAAGTTACCTACAATGAAATAAAACGCTAGGGTGAATTCTGAGTATTAAATTGCAAAATGAATTTAGAACATGAAGCACATTTTTACAATTTGTTTTAGCTCCCAAAAGGAAGCAGACTTCAGTTTACACCTGTGGTGCGAGCCCTAATAACATTTTTTCTGATTAAAGATGAGTCACAGTGTTGCTCCCCAGTAGAAATACAGCAATATACATAGGAAACACTGCTTTTAATGAAGTTTTGCTTACAATAAAGAGCTTCTGCAAAAACGTGCCAATGGCACTGCCAATAACTGAACTCCACAACCACAAAATAAGCAATTTAGACAACTTTGACAAAAATTAGATTCCAAGGCAAAGGCATGTCACACCTACAGAAACAATAGCATTTGTAGAGGAAAATCTCTGTTTCTTTGCCCTCTGGAGTGAAAAGGGGCAGTGCTGCAGTGTTATTTGTGCCGTGATTGTCACTGCTGTAGCCATGTACATGGCCCACACGGACCCGATTCCTTGGGCACGTTAGCACAGGAGTTTTACCATTTAATGCAATCTGAAGTCTACTGTAAGAATCACTTCTGGGACAGGGCGAAGGGAAGGCAGGTGACATCCCCACATGCTTCAGATCAATTCACACTGCCTTTTCTGGAAGAAAGATGAAGCTCTTCCCTTACACACTTACAAACAAGAAGGGAAACTTCTATCTGTTGGGATAATTAGAACTTCTGGTCTCCTAAGGGATGAATGAGCGAGGCACAATCACCACCCCGGGTCACACACCAGGAGCAAGCGGCTGCCCCGTTCCCCACCCTCCGGAGCACCAAAGCCTCCGCATTTCAGCTCCCTCCGTGGCTCTGGGACTCGCTGCCCCCGCCGCATTCCGGGGGCTCTCACACTGTCCCTCACTCCTGTTTATTGCCATGTGCTTTTACCCGGCTCCAGAATAAGGCAACCGCCTCTGTGCGCCCCCCACCGCCGCCCGCGGGAGCTCGGAGCCCCTCAGCCGCCCAGAGCCCCCGGAGGGACCCCACAACGCAGCCGCTGCCCGTGTCCCACCGGCCCCTCCGCGCCCCCTCAGCCCGCAGGAGGGAGGGTTCCCTCAGAGCACCGGGCACCGCGGGGGCAGGGGCTCAGCCCCGGGAGCGG
>VZRW01007239.1:0-32229 GCA_013398125.1 Aegotheles bennettii
CTGTGATTCTGTGAAATGCTTTCTCCATCATATCGTCACAGGGGAGATCTTTCTGAAGAATTTTATTTTGAGTTCTGAAATCAAACTAGCTTCATGCATGTGAAAGGACAAAATCTGCAAATGACACTTATCTGTACATACAATATGCATCTCTGGCATGCTAACTTCTTATTGCCATTATTAAAAGCTTTGATATACTAAAGAGAAGGTAATATTCAGGTGTCCAAAACCATACTAGGCTTATATTTAAAATTAAGAATATGACTTTAGATTACTGGGGATTTACAGATACAATATCTAAAAATTAGTATAGGTAAATTGCACTTCATGTACTATGAAATTTCAAAATTATTCCAGAGAAAAGCATAACTTTGTAGTGATTATTATTATGATATTTGTAATTACTACAGAATCCAGAACCAGATAACCCAAGGACACAATATCTTTTGCTCCAGAGTTTAAAATGAGATTGTCATATGATACACGAGATTTTGATGAAAGTAGAATAGAATAGAATAGAATAGAATAGAATAGGATAGGATATTTCAGTTGGAATTGACATACAGTAGTCCTCTAATCCACCTACTCATCTAGTCCAACTGCAAAAGTGAAAACTAGACATTAATCATATTCACAGTGGTGTGCATTTAAAAATACTTAATAGAAATTTTTGGAGTTATTCCACAATGTAATTGGCAATATATGTGTGATATGTAACAATATCAATAGTTAGTCACTTATATCATTCCTAAATGGATAGGAAAAAATGAGTCAAGGAAGATATCTTATGTGCACTTTCACCAAAAGAACTAACTGGTTTGTAGCTTGCCAGTCTCAAAGCTGCAAAGAGCACTCACACTTTATATAAATGGGTTGTCAAAAACCCTGCCTGATTCGGGAGAGTGATAAGAAAACGAGAAACACATTTGCACTTGTATCTCTCCACTTTGTTTGTGTAGGTGAATACCCAAGGCACTTAAAATGATAAGTATGTTTAATTTAATTCAAAGATCAGAATGTGAGCAAGCAGCTAGTTTCAACGTATAGAGTAAGAGCTGGAAGAGATCAAGTGATCAAGTGTCCTTAAACTTTCAACAGGTTGAGCTGGGGCTACAGAGATCTTCAAATGTTAGAATTTATACTACTCAATTACTATGGAAAAAAAAAAAATCCAAATTTTCATATTGAGGTCATCTTGACAGGGAAGGAAAGTACATTTTGCTTTCCCAAGTCATCCTTCAATCTTATGCTAAATATACAGGAGACCATGATCTGTCAGTACTGTTAGGAATCTCAGTTATAAACTCAAAAATTATTGTTGTCTCCTTTTGTGCAGTGGCATTCATTAATCGCAAAGTGTTTTATGTTCTTTTTGTGTATGATAGAATTGTATTGAGTTTGTTTTGCAGAGTTAAGAAAATGAACAGAGAAATTATTCAACTTTTTACCCAATTTCATATAGACAGTCGATGCTCATAAGGAGTCTTCTATGGTTCTGTGATGATTTTTTTCAGCTCTAGAGTTCTTGTGCATATTCTAACCTCCTGGCTAACTTGTTTAGTCATGAAACACCTCCCTTAAATTTCTCACAGATCACACACTGCCATGATCCATCTTGTATTTCTGGAAACTGGAAAGTTTTCTGGTTTTCTGAATGTTATCACTTTCCTCTTCCCTAAACTCAACGGCCTGAGGAATATTACACAGTTGTTCAAAAAGGAAAGGGACTTACAAGATTAGGAGGAGTTTGGTCCCAATGATAATTTCCTGTTTAGGAAAAAAGAAAAAAAAAGGAAATATTTTTCAAACTGATTACATCCAGAGAGAATATTTTCTCCAGTTTCAGAAAAGAGGTGACTTTAGTACAGTGAAACATCAGAAAAAGTTTCATTGAATGTAGTTTTTATGCAAATATTTTGTTCTTAATAAGTTTGTTGCTTTTGTGAAGATTCTGTCCTTAATATGAAGTTATTGTGTTTCTTTAAGTAAAAGCTTAAATGCTATTGTTATTTTTGTTATTTTTTTTTATTTTGTTTTAAGAGGGCATTGTTGTTTCTTTCTCTGTGATACATGGCTTGTATATATGGTACATTTTGTACTCCTATTTCTGTGCACGCGGTTTTGGGTTTTTTTCCTTTTCTTTTGAAGGCCTGTGACTGATAGCTAGTTGAGAGCTTGAATACAGACAAGTTCAAGACATATGGACTGGAATTTTTGAGCTGGATACTTTGTTTTGAACATGAGACATAGCAGAGAACAGAAATACGAGACTTCTATATTATGTTGTGGACTCTTCTTTCTGGTTTCCTCCTTTCCATTTGTTTCATAGAATAATATCAACTAAAACTCCACACCTGGAAATGATATACTGTATTCTGTAAAACAGCTCTTAAAACACCTGTTGCTCATAGCCTCAATGTCTTCTTCATAAAATGTGCTTACCTTAGAACTAAACGGTTTGTCTGTTCTTTAAACTGGTAGAGAGCTTGTGGTGGGTTCTGTGGTTGAAGCTACTGTATATCCCCATCTCCTTTCTTGTCCTCTTACACTTGACTCCTGAGTCGTCATCAGTCACGAACTTTCTGCAGGACTCATCTTTCCCTCAGTGGATGTGTCAGTGAAGATACTGAAGGATTTATTAGAACCAGGCTTACCGGTTTTGACTGTAACATTGACAGCCACAAGGTCTATATTTAAAGCTGCAATGTAACTTCCATCATTCTCTTTACACTTACAGGTAACTGCATCCAAAATTCCCTTTAGATTTTGAGCCCCTATTGGTCTCATCTCAAATTTTTTTTTGTTAAATTCCAATACAAAGTTATCACTGGAATCTCTTAGTCTTTAAAAATTGATGGATGAATTTGAGTAAAACAAACAAGTTTAGACTCTGGCTCTACCTAGAGCTGAACAACTTTATACACCAACTTAGACTGGTGAAAATGGCTTCATGTATTCTTTTTTTAGTTCTGTAGGACAGGGTGGCTTGGACTACCATTTTTGTTTTATCTAGGAAATCTTAAGATAGTGGTACACAGTGGTGCTCTGATGGGAACCCCATACTGTGGAATTGCTCCCAACATCTGGCTGGATCAAAAGCTTACCTGCACTCTGCAGCAAATGAGATTGGTCTGATGTTTTGCAGACAAAGTCTCAAAGGTAAGTGGGAATCAGGCTGCAGGCTCAGAGGCATTGTACTGATAGCTCACATCCCAATTCTATTTACTTCAGTGCTCTGCAGTCTCCATCCTGTGATATAATTAGGTGAAAACCTACCAGACAAAATAAAAGGAGGCCCTTGGAGAAGGTGAATATACAAGTAAGCAGCTCATGTTGGAGCAGTTCATTCAGCCTGCTTATTGTAGGTCAGGGTGCACCAGGAAAGGGACTAACAAGGGCAAGATGATGACTAGATGACCTGTGGCAGGGAGGTAAGCTTGACTTCCAGCACCCTATGTGTAAAGCACAGACCTGTTTGTACAACAGGCCCTGAAGAAATGAGAGGAGGCAATGAGAGATGATAAGGGTACTGATGATTTAATTTGTGTTTCCTTCGTTGAGCAGGAAGAACCAAATTTCAGCTACTTGAATGACGGTTTTCTTCAGGAAAATACTGCAAGGAGGCATTTCAATGTTATTTACCCCTTGATTAGCTCTGCAGTTTTATTCACTCTGTGCTTTTATGCCTAATGACTAGTTTGCATTAATATGAAAAGAGTAGAACTCCCTTCTTTCCAGAGTAACTTAGCAGAAGAAATAGCTCATATCCAGACATGGTGGAACACATCTGGGTAGAAGTCTCTTATTATCACAAAGGAAACTAAATGCATAGTACAGCATGAATACTTTATTCATCAAAGGAAACTGATTTCAGTCGGAACCAGTGACCTGAGTATTGTCTGACTTTGGTATTTTATTCCGTATATTTCAATGTCATTACATTGCTGATTGCTATATACTGCATTTTGGCTCCTTTTCTTAATATTTACTACCCCCTGATAGTTGCTCTAACTTCAATAGGGAAGCTGTCTATGTGGTAGTGGCTCAACATTGGCTGGATGTATGTATGACACTTAATATATAGGAAACAATGTATGGTAATAGATTATTTTAATTCAGGGTTTCAGGGTTTATATTCTGCTCAACATACCTATCACATAAGCAGAGAATTGAAGTTATTTTCAAATCACTAGGGCTTGCTTGTTTTTTCTCCTTTAGTTGCATAGATAAAAATCTGTCACAAGAGTTAGATAACATGATCTCTATAACACAAACTATCACAGAGGAAAAGTTATTTTTTCTGCAAAAGTAAAAGCAAATAATCTTTTTGTTAAACATTTTTAATGATGAGTATTATATTTGTCAGAAGAAAGGATAAAGAGAATGTTCTGGAGCATGAAGTAATGAAATTATCATTGGGAGTATTATTAAGAGGGAGAATTCCTGAGACCTTCCCTTTAACTAAGTAACTACCTACTTAGTAATGTCCAGGACAGAATAGAAAAAGTAAAATGCTGGAACAGTTATTGTTTACATGAAAGGTTAAAGACCATCAAAGTTCAGGAGTGGGAGTCAAGTCAAGAAAAGGAGGCACACAGGAGCAAATGGAGTGGAAAGTGAACCTGGTCTTCTGACACTTCTAGCTGCTGCAGGGAGCATCCAATTACAGAACTGCTGCAAAACCAATTAAAAATAAGTGTGGATGTTCAATTGGTCTTTAAAATAAACCTGACAGTTCCCTGGTGGGAAAGCAAAGTAGAAGACCATCTTGAAGAACTACAAAAGACTGCCCTGGCCGTAACTCTAAAGCCTGTAGGAAGTGAGGAAAAGACTCTGAAAAAGGATGGGACAAAATTGTATCAGAAAAGCTGGACCCAGTAAATGTGTAAAAACACTACCTGTATTTTACCTGCGGATGTAGAGAATGTCCTCTTTATACCTGTTCCCTTATTAATTTTGTTCAGAGGTCTAGGTTAATCTCAGCTACCACTGCACATGTGATGTACGTTTCCAAGACAGGAACTCTTTCTGTAGTCATTAGCTAGTTCAGATCTTAGTCTGAAATCTCTGAGTGTCTGTCTTCTGCTCCTCAATTACTGCCTAAAAGTAGTCCATGGATGAGACTAGACTTATATATATATAAAAAATGGCTACACTGATCAGCTCTGAAAAGTAACTGGTTTAAGATCAGACATGGGGATAAGAACTCCTATTCCTGCTCTGTGGCAGCAAGTAGAATAATCCTGCAGTGTTTTAGTGCTCTTTCAGCTGAAATGGGGCTGAGCCTGTTTTAGAAAATAAAGTTAACACTTAACAAGTCAATGATAACTTGACCATCTTTACTATACTGACCAGTATCTCTCTGACACAGCAGGGATCCTGTCCACACTTTGTGTACTGTCACTCATCCTACCACAAATAGAGAAAATCAGGTTTCTCTCCCTTCTTTTAAAAAAAAAGAAAATTATGTAAAGAGAGAAAAATCATATGAGATTGTCACTATGTCACTATAGAGAAAAAACACAGTAACTTTGTCAGTGGCCAGAGAAATGACATTGTCAAGTGACAAAGACATGCATCAAAATAAAAAATGTGGCGCTTTGCTCATTACCTGGTGGGTAGCATGTATACTTCTTTGTTAACTTTCCTCACACTATAGAGTGCTGGGCAATTTCTCAGCACCCTGTTGAGCACAAACAATCCTGCTTAAACCAATAAGCCTGGTCAGCACCTGTTACCCTCCACCCTATCCCAGCTGCGTTATGATTTATGTGAAACAAAGAAAGCAGGAAAATAGGGTGAATCTGTGACTTGGGAAACCGAAGACGAGTCCAGTCTATGCATGAATAACAGCATCAGGCTTAGTCTAGTTCCCAGAGTGAAAGATAGTCACTGGTTTACATTGTAGCCTATTATATGTGCAAGATGATAAGCAACACAACTGTTTCTATTTTCTTCTCTTTCTTACTAGCTATCCCAAGATTTCCTTAAAATTGGTAATGCTTCATCTCAAGGATCAGTGATTTTCTTCATTAACTTCTTCTGAAATACTTTAACAGCCTTTAATTATGCTTATTTGTTGTCCTCTTTCAGTGTTTAGCTAGTTGACATAAAGCATCAGATTTTCTGTGAGCTGGATGATACGTGATATCAGAGGAATCCCATGTTTGCTCAGTTTATCAGCAACGACCAGCTACACAAGTGGATAAATAATTCATAGATCTCCTTCTTACCCAAAGAAATAATATGAAGACTTGATTGCAATACAAAACAGATACAGCTGATATGTACTATCAGGTACAATTGTAAGTATCTCATTCAAACATTAACAAATGAATGTTTGCTTATTAGCTATCTTCATCACTGACCCCATCACTATTTCCTCTAAGACTGAAATCTACCTGGACACACTATCTGATAAAATTTGCACTTTCAGGCCCTCTTGGAAGTCAAAATGCTTTTCTCACTGATGAACAAAGAGGGCTGGAAGGGTCACAGGCAAGATCCTTGTTAACAAACCTAACCTTTAGCCCCTAGAAGGAGAATTACAACTTTCAACTTTCTTGCTGTTTGGGTTTTTTTTATTTTTTTTTTTTTTTGTTTTAATCTGAGTGAGGGGAAATCTTTTATTAACTTCCTTTCACTGTAGACTTAGTTTTGAAAATACAAATACTTATGACAGAAACACGCAGCAGGGCAATAACCTGTGGTAGAAGACTGCAAAGAATAACCTGGTACTTACCTTTCATAACATGACTCAGGTAGGGCAGTGATGTGCTAACACTTTCCATGTTCATGGGGTTTAGCATCCAACTGCAAGTGGACAATGAATGCAAATGCTGCATTCAGGTCTGGCACTGGCACAAGAGGGGTTGCAGTGGAGTGGCCTTTCATTCCTTAATATACTGTACTCACAAGTTGTCTTTCAACCACATTTCTTGACTGAGACCATCTCTGAGGACAAGATGAATTTTGTCTGCATCAAGAATAGTGTGGCCAGCAGGACTAGGGAAGTGATTGTCCCGTTGTACTCATCACTGGTGAAGCTGCACCTCAAGTGCTGGGTTCAGACATTGAGGGGCTGGAGCATGTCCAGAGAAGGGAATGGAGCTGGGGAAGGGCCTGGAGCACAGGGCTGATGGGGAGCAGCTGAGGGAGCTGGAGGTGTTCAGTCTGGAGAAGAGGAGGCTCAGGGGAGACCTCATCACTCTCTACAACTCCCTGAGAGGAGGTTGGGGTGAGGTGAGGGTCTCTTCTGCCATGCCCACAGTGAAAGGATGAGAGGAAACAGCCTTAAATTGCATCACGGAAGATTCAGATTGGACATTAGGAAAATTTTTTTCACTGTAAGGGTGATTGGGTGTTGGAATAGGCTGCCCAGGGAGGTGCTGGAGTCACCATCCCTGAAGGTGCTCAAGAGGCATCTGGATGTGGTGCTGAGTGATGTGGGTTAGTGGTGATGTAGGTAGGTGGTTGGACTGGATGATCTTGAAGGTCTCTTCCAACCTTTATGATTCTATGTCTTTATGAGGAGTCAAAAATTTTAGATCTCCCTGGGAATGATTCTCTTGGTTCAGGCTGTCATGGTGACTGATGTTATCTCTACACTGTTCCAGCCTCAGAGAGAGAGTGGTGAGAACCTTTGGTCTTCTTCCATTCTTGTAATGATCATCGAGTGATTGCTCTTACATGTCACTACCGAATAGTGATGAACTTCAAGAGACATAAGGAGGTGTCCTGTGCTGCTGGAAGTCTATGAACTCCCTTCTTCAGTGGGGTCCAAGCCCTACAGTAAGGTAGGCTAGTGTCAGAGATACATGTTGGTTAGGAAACTCATGAGCAGACCCTGAAGGTAGGGAGATATAAAAATTCAGAAAAAAAGACTACTCCAAATCCAAACAATTCTTCTTTATTTAGCACCGCCTTCATTTACATTATCAGCTGAGGTAGAAAGTATTGAAAGAGTGTGTGTGATTCTTTTTCCATATCTCTAGCTGTAACTGCTTGTTTTTGATTTTTTATTCAATTTCTGCAAAGTTGTGAATCCTCTCCAGTGTCTGTTCACACTGTCACTCTCTTTTTTCTTTTTCCTTCAAAACAGTGACACTTTGAGAGCATGGACAGAGGTTAAGTTGCAGCAGTCATTATAGTGAAAGTCCTCCGAAGCACAATTATTGAAAAAAACAGGTATCATGCTCCTCTTCCATACCAGCCAATGTGGCCGGAGAGAAACATGGCTCCAAGAGGCAGGAACAGGCTTCTTCTTCCATGAAGTCTGCTGTCTTGAACTCACAAGTGGACTAACTGGGATGGCAGTTTAGGAAGAACTGGGCTGTTTAAACTGCACATAAGAATTTCAAGAACCTCTTCTGCCCACTCTCTTTCCTTATTTATAGGAAACATTCAATAAATTGTTTCAACTTTCTCTGCTTGTTTTGGAAACAAAAGTAGGTTGAATAATGTAGAGCTAGGAAATGTATATTTAATCTTTGGTTTTTTGGATTCTCTGCAGCATTTGGATGTAGGTCAACTTCCTGCACATAACGGGACACAGAGTTTTTGTGGAGTGAGGAATAGCCAATGCCTTCACGGATTAATATGGTGCCTGATGAATTTCTTCTCATTGTATGATGAAGGGTATAGATTTCAAAAATAAAAGAAATCTCAAGAAAAATCCAAGCAAGATTGCCATGAATTATTCTCAGCACTGCACATAATTAAATGACTATTGTACAGAGCTGGAAGTGTGTGTTTGATTGTTGGCCCAGGATTAAACCATGACACCAGGTATTGAGGCTTATTACTTAAATCAGTCCGATTTATCTGTTCATTTGTTTGGGTATCCCAAGAAAATACTTTTAGTCTGATTTGTCTATTAAAACAATAATCTGAGAAAGACAAACAAAAACCCTAAGCTGCCTGTAAGCAGTATTTTCTCCTCAGTCTGAATTTCTGAGTGTATAGCTTTCCTAGCTATCTGTACAGAAAAACATACAAGCTAACCTTGTGATTCAGCAGCAATGTGGGTTACACATTCGGGCAAGCCAGAGTCTTTGTCCCTTAATGACTCTACCAGTTTTGACCTCCTTTTGCTCACACCTCTTTTTTCTATTTTTTTTTTTTAAATACATGAAATTTTCAAATCCATAGGGAGATTATCTGAGATGCAGGCAACAGCAAATTCACTAATCTAAAAAAAAATCAGGAGTACAGTTTACCTGAGACGTAGATTTTATACTAAATGTATATATATTTTCTTCCTTCATTTATTCTTTTGTACTTAGTTTCCACTTTTCTTTCCCATTTAGACTCTGATATAGCTGTTACCAGGCTGGAGGGGTATGAGGACTCCAGTCACCTTCCTTGGTGCTCTTAGCAGCAGCATTTAAAAGACCCAGATGTTATTTTTTCATATCTGATCCTCACATAACTATACTCCTGGATCTGTTATATCTGCTTATAGGGAAAAATATATCATATAATTGTATACTATATAACTTGTGTAATGGAAAATAAGCTTTCCATTATTCAAGATCAGTGAAACAAGTGTGATTGTCTATAGGTGTTTATAGAAACTGGAGTATTATGTGATTTACTCTTTTTTTCCAATTCTTTAGTTGAGAGCACTGGAAAATGAGCAAAAACTTGTACTTTAGTCACTGGTCAAGAAATACCCATAATCATATGTGATAAGAGATAGAAATAACAAGGAGCTTTGAATCATTTGAGCTATAAACTGTTTACATAAAATTCACCTCCATCATGTTTTTATGTTTTTTGTATTCATTATAGAATAAAACCAAATTATATTGTTTTTACAAGTCAGATGAACATATCCTATTTTGTAGACACTTTGGCCTATTTCTGCCTGATGATGTTTGTCATTTACATCTCATTCCCATCACTCCAGAAGCTAATCCAATAAAATCAATAGCTTCTTGTGCATAAACACCATGAAGTTGTTCCAAAGTATTTATTATATGTGGAGAAATATATTCATGGAGAGGAAAATGATTAAGGAGAAAGATTGTATGGGGTGAATAGAAAAAGCCCCGGTCCCATTCATTTTTAGTCCTTGTTTTAAGTATTGTGAGAATTGACCTGTGACTATTTTGACAGTATTTTAACAGCTATCTACTAGAATACTTATGCTGGAAAACTTGCACAGTCATTTTATGATTTTTGAGCCGTGCTCTTTGGCTGATATCTTGAAATGAGCCAAATACATGGTATTTCATGTTATGCTCTTCATCACTGCTATGTTTGCGTTACTAAAAATCTTTGCACAGATGGGCAGAGGCAGTGCTGTCAGAAAATTTTCAGTTGCAAATTCTCTGCTAAATCCAAGCTTTTTCTCCCTCCAATTGTTTAAAAATAAAACAAAACAAAATGCATAATATGCCTAGTTCTGGTTATCTTTCATGCTAACTTACAGCAAAAATGTATTGCCTAACTTTCTATTCCCTTTTATTCCTTCAGAAGAAAGACTATTGTGAGGAATTAGGACTACATTGTTTATTTGATGTTAATGCTTTCCTGATTTTAGCCATTATTTTTCTTTTTCTTTTTTTTTTTTTTCCTCAATGTTAGCTTTTTTCTAGTATGGTTTTACATTACCAGGAATAGAAGAACTGTGTGATATGAAATAAGATCAAAGCCCTTCATCCTTCACTTCATCTAAAAGGCAATCCAAATCTATCTTGAATTTTTAAAGACTTTAACTAACTCTTTTCTATCTCTCATGTTCAGCAGAAAAATCTGATGCTTCTTATACTGGCAAATAAAAAAACGGGAAACTCGTAGCCTGCTAAGTTGGAAAAGAGAGGCAGTAGATTATTTCTTAATAGTGTATGCACACGGAGCAAGATTCCCTCTTTTTTCACTTTTCTTCCATTTGTTTTAAGGATGTAACAGCGTAAATCACATCATATATGCAAATACAGAATTTGTTCATCATGCAACCATTTGTACTCTATGAAAATGTTCACATCCACTTTCTGATGAGTTTGGAATAATTGTATAACTAAAATGATGTCGTATGAAATATGATATGTGTGGCTAATATTCACTATATACTGTGTGCTAGTTCCCTGTTTAAACAGATTAATTCATCCCGTATGGGAGGAGAAGTAATTGGATATGACCTTCGTGACTTCTGATAATCTAGAATTCAAAATAACTATCTCATATGCATCCTGTAATATGAATTACATTTGAATAAATAATATCTTCAGTTTTCCTGAATGAGAAATATATTTGCAGAAATGAGTCTTCCTTTTCATTCACATTTTTGAGTCATACCTCTACTTGACCTCTACCTACTCCTGAAACAAAACCCTCAACTCCAGTCCCCTGAATAAATCTCCTGTGCTGCTACTCCTTCATCAAACCCACCACAGTGTTATTGTGTAGATCAACCAATAGATTTAACTAAGAAGATTTTGTAGGAAAAATATTATTTAAAATAAAGTCACTTTACAAGATTATCACTGCAATGAAACAGTAGACTTATTGCCTGCTTCAGGATTTTCCTCTGCAAAAGGCGACAGGTGAACAAGGTGTCAGGGAACATACCTGGAAATCAGCTGAAAGGTACCAGGGATTTTTCTGTCCCTGGAGTGACTCAGAGTCAGGAGATGACAGGCAAATTACATCAACTTTTGCTTTCTTGCTCTGTGGGAATTAAATCTCTGGACATACTATTCTGATAAAAATCTTTTCTCAATATCTTGAGATGTTTATTTAATTCACTCATTATTATTCAGGCTACTAATTCTGGCTGAATCTTTGTAGCAAACTATATGTTATATATACATATATATAAGTATGTAAACATATACATACGCACATATATATTTATAGACATACAAAAATATTTATATGTCTATTCTGCAAAGACATTATGTATAGTTAAGTATAAATATAGCTACAAACAACATTAGTATATATAAATATGTGTAAGCTGTCATTAAATCTGATTATGATTTCTTACTTGTAGAAAGAGTATATATGAAATAGGTTTTATGTTGCTTTTTTTGAAGTCTTGGTGCTAATGCATTGGTATTTGGTGCTCACATATTTTAATATGCTGCGTGCCTGAATGACAGATGATTATCTGACAAAGGAAAGCTGGTGTTAAACAAAATGAGCTAGTACTACATTTAAAAACCCCAACTCTAACAGAACAACAGTATTGTATTTTAAAAATTTAATAACTGCCTATTGCTGGTATTGTCTTTGTCCATGTTGACAACAAAAGGATAAATACAGTGCATACAGTAGGTCCCTCTGGTTATACCATGAACATGACACATGTCATCCTATGATAAATTGGCTCTGTGTCTGTTCAATTTCAAATCCAAAGCTCTGGAGGCAGAGGTGTTAGGAAGCAGGCATAATTCTGGCGAGCACAGGCCTCAGATGCACAAAATTAGTGTGCATGGAACAGATAACAGAAAGCGAGAAGGAGACTGAGAGGAAGTTTGCACAGGTTTGTCAACTTCCTGTGGTTTAGGTAGTATTGGCAGATGTTAGGTGTAAAAAAAACATCTGTAGGCATGATAATGAATGTTACCAGAATTTGAAGTGACAACTGTATCGAGCACAAATGCTGTCTTGTTTCTTCATTTGCATACCAATTAAATAAAAGCCCCAAATATTAGGTTCCAGAATTTGTTTGACAAATAATCTGTGGGGTTTACTCGGCACATCTGGGTCAGACACATGGGCTGTGTGACAGATGAAGTGTCAAAAGAATATTTTAACGTGGAAAAAATGTATTCAGATTGTTACTAAGTACTGTACTTAAAGCAGAGATTAGGAAAGGGTCTAGTCCAGAAATTGCTTTAGACATAGTGGTATCTACCTCTCTCTAGGCATTTTATTGTGCATTACTGTCAGGTCTGGTATGCAAGACATCTTCCTCATCAGTTGCTGGAGAAAGGAGTAGGCAAAAATAGTGCTGTTCTGTACCATTACATTGTGCAGCTATCTTACTCCCTTGGTAAATACACATGTTTTTTTGGACTACTCAAATAGTAGGAATCTACTTGATATGAGTAAGGATGGCAGAATCAAGCATTACGTGCTTAAGCATTTATGGAGAATTTTACATTTTTCATGCTGCTCTGAAATATTTACGAAGTAGTTCACGTGTGGTGAAGGTTCAGGTCAGTTCTTGTTTCAGTAAAACAAGTTCGCTTGACCCTGATTTTAAACCAAACTTGAGCTGAAGCAGGTTAGCTGTTCTCTTGGCTAAATGTAGCTCTGATAAATGGAGCCTATATGCCTTGTTAATATGTATGTCTTTTGGGATATGTCACCCATGTGGCGTTTCATTTCTCACTCCTTTATGCTGCATTTCTTGGTGGTGAACATTGGATTTCAACTTCTACTGAGGCAAAGTCACTTCCTGTAATTTATTATGAATTCATCTGTTCTTACTAATCTTCCCAAGTTTCTAAATATTTGAGGGTCCTAAGATGCTACGCCTTGAATAATATTAAACCACTAGGCAAGGAGCATCTATGTCAGTATTTGAAGGTGCATATGATTAAGATTTATATAGGTGTGGACCCTAATAAGTATCTTGAAAAAATTCCATTGAAACACTGGCTGTGTGCACACTGTTGTACAGAAAGCCCCTCAAATCACAAAAAAAATATCCATATTTGTAGTGCCTGCGTACATGAGTGCCATTGGATTGATGTAGTGAGAACTTGCTGATATTCTGAGGAACAGAACCACATTATCCCACTTCATGGATAAGGATATAATAATACAGAAGTAAAATAAACATAAAAAATTGAGAAATAAAGTTTTGTTAAATACACATTATGCATTAGTAAATGTATTATATATCTTTTCTGTTTGCTCCTTATTTTTTATCAAGGAAATGAATTTACACAGGGTAAATGTATTTAAATATTTAAAATTTAAATGAAGAAAATCCTCCTCAATGCACCTGTACGTTCTAGATATGTCTGAGTCCATTTAGTATAAGAAAGTAGGCCATGAAATTGTGTTTCAAAAGTTAAACTACTCACTCACATAGAACTAAAGATTTCTGACCTCTTCTATAAATGGTAAACTGATTCTGAAAAGTCAGATAGCCAGAACTTGAGCCATTAACAGTGCATAAAATTGTAGTTTTCCAAATTTCAGGGTTTGGGAATTGGGGGAAGTTGAATTCCCACTTATGAAAAAAGTAGGAATGGAAAAAAATATTTTATATACTAAAACATTGACTTTTATAGCATATAAAATCCTTAAAAATAAAGTGAATAAAACCAGAGTGCTGTAGGTTATGCTGCTATGTGGAAGGAAAAAGACACATGGTTAGTTTTGAACCAGCAAGTGTTTCATACTGCAACCAAGGGATGCATTTTGCAGGGATGAAATTGAGCAAAGGAAAATTTAGTCTTATTACCAGGAAAATGTATCTAATAGTGAGATCTATTAGAATGGTGGAATAGTCTCTAGAGAGTAGTGATTGAAGCCCCATAGTTTGAGTCTTTGAAAACCAGTCTAGGGAAGTTTTCTTGCTGAGAAATAACTTTACATTGGCTGTAGAAGGCATGGTATGACCTAAAGGAAAATTTCTGCCTCTAACATCTGTACTCTATTATTAGCACATTTGTATAACATTTCATAGAAATCTGGATAAGAAGACCGTATGTCTTGATGTTTTTCATAACATAACAAAGAAAACAAGTTCTGAAATAGTCTATGGTGACTTAGTATCATTGCTAAGTGTTTTGTCATGTCCATACAGTTTCAATAGACAAAGGTTACTTTATGCTGTCCCTTAATTTTAACTATTTTTCTTGCGTGGTTGTTAGTTTTTGGGTTTTTTTAATACTTCTTGATTTTTTTTGTTTATATAGTTTTTGATTTCTAACACAACGTTATGTATGAACTAGGAGGAATACTTGCATGGAAGGAGGTAAAACTACTCTATTAGTATTTGTTCAAGCTTTAAAAAAAAGTCCTTCAGACAATAACTTGTGGGTTTTGTTCACCTTCTAGGAAAACAAAAGTAACATAATTGTTCATTTAAATGCCAAACATAGATGTGATATTGGATATTAGCAAAAAACAGTAAATGTTAAATTTTCATACTTTAATACTCACAGTGAACCGTATACTTTTCTCTAATGGAATTTCAAAATCCTACCAAATAATAAAGTACAACTTCTTTCCAGTTTTCTAGTGACTCCTGTGAAATAACTTGTTGGATGTCTGTCCATTTCTGCTGGAAGCATGTCCTTAATCTTTACTGAGAGTCACAGAGTGTTTATATGGAGCAGTAGATGTGAACTACCAAGGAAAGCAAAGGTTCCTCACAGGGAAGTAACTTGAAACACAATTATGAATACGACTTGTTATTTCTTAACTTTTCCTGGGGAAAGCATTTTCTTTATTCTCTACAGTAGTTCCATAAATTCTTTTAGAAGGTAAAGTTCAGCTCTGTCTTATGCATTTTTACATTGCCAAGAATAAAGCTATTAATTACCATGTTCCAATCATCAACAATGATCTGACAACTATTAATAGTAATATGAATTGTTAAATACAAGGCACTAGTACTTACTAAGACATTTCTAGGCTCCACTTAACTCAGAATTTATCTTAAACAGAAATATGAGAGTGAATAAATACCAGTGATGATGGTGCACAAAGAAACAGAGGGTTGACTGACAATGTCTGCATTTACCTTGTTTCAGCACAAGCATGAAGAGAAAGTTACATTTCATGACTGAAATCTGTTCATTCAAAGTGAGTCAAAGATTTGTCTTTCAGTCATGAACAATGCCCAGGTTTCAGCTACAATTTTGTAAAAGCAAGTTTGAAAAATGCCCTTTTGATGAAAAAGTTTTTTACAGTTATTTTTATATTTAACTTACTTTTCTTTATTCCAGTGTTAAAGGTTAGAGTTTGTCCAAGAAGTACAGCATGTCAATACCTTTGTTTTCATACATGTTTCATGATTGCTGTTGAAACCATGTCACTTGAAGGTCTTGTGAGAACTTGTACAACTGAAAGCATGTTAGTGGCAATCATTGGTTGTGATTTAATTAATCTTCAGATTTCCTGGAAAACTGTATGAAGGTCAATCAGATGTCTACATTACATGGATTCCCTGGAATCTGAAGATATTTAAAATCTGTGTTCTAGCAAAATTTTATCTCTTTTTCTGCACTTTCTTTTTTCTTGTTTTCCCTTTCATTTTCAGAATGAATTACACAATGAATGGAACACAAAGTTTAGAAATTCATTTTACAGTAAAGCAAAATAGATTTCTCAATCCAGATTTGCAGGTGAACCATGCAATCAGGATATTGTAGAAAATGATCAATGCACTAAGAACGCTTCAAAATTATGAATGGATTTTATTTAATTTTTAAGCTTATTCTGAATGTATTTTTGTGGGTAACACTTGAAAATTATTTTGTTCTTCTGTGCAACTTGTTTATATTACATGGATAGTATTCCTGAGAAATAAATTGATTAACCATTACAATGCAAATGTGTTGAGGTTGTCTCTCCAGTCTCCCTCCTGTCTGATGGAAAGGAGAAAGAAGGGGAAAAGTGAATCTGTATGGCATGGAAAAAGGTGAATGGATAAAGAAACAACATATTTCATCTTTGGAGTTGGAAATCTGATAATGCTTAAGGTATAACTGTGTTTAGTTAGATTTTTTTAAAATGCCTGCTATGTCAGTGTACTTATCAACTGCTGGAATCAAATTTCTGGGTACTTTTTAAACTGCTTAGAGGGATTAGAGAATATGAAGATGTCTAGTCTATTTGAAAACAATCTGAGAAATGTTCACTGTTGGCAAAAGGCTGTGAGGTCCAAAGGAGACGGCTCTCATGAAATTGCTAGAAAATGCACCACCCTAGGTAAAATGATGGCTCTCAGAGTGGAGCTGCATTTTGTGACCTATGTAGGGATTTATTGCTCAGACAATTTTGAGGAATATGGAGCTGTGGTTTGATTTTATTCTGTCTCAGCTATCTAGACAATGTAAGAAAAATGTAATTTCTCTATGTTATCAGATAGCTTCTGCTGTGCTGAGTCAGAAGACTCTGTTGTGCAACATATGTGTGGGATTCTGTCTTCAATCTGTTCACTTTTAGTGCTGGATTACACCATGATAATCCCAAAGCTGCTATACTGTTTATAACAGAAAAATCAGTGGCCAATTATGCTAATGGGGGTGACAAAACCTAGACTGAAAAAGGGGAAGATGTGACTGAGGTGCTGAAAGGAAGGGTTTACGAGAAAACTTGATGTGCATGGAGAGCTGCTGGCAAAAGATCTTACAAGATTCTCAGACCCTGCGAAGTGTGAACGATACAGAGCCCGATTTGGCAATGTGCTCCACGTAGTCTGTTCCTCCATAGGCAGGAGCCTCCCTGGCATGGCTGAGTTATAATGCTGTTAGACTTGCACATCTTGTGGATATCTGTGCAATGTACCATCAAATTGTCACCGTAGCTGCATGGAGGTTATGGTGCAGAATATATTAGTTACTTTCTGTAACAAGAATAAACTTGTCCACTTGAAAAATTTTGGGTAGTTCAGTTTGCTTTGCAGTTCCAAGGTGTTCTCACAGTGTGTGTTCATATTTTAGGCAGTTACCTTTTCATTCTTTAATTAAGGTCTCACAGGTATCCTGACTAAACATCCCATTTCCTTTCTCATCATGTAGTGTAAATCTGGCCTCAGAAGCACTTTAGGCTTTACCCTCATACACATCAATGCAATTTAGCACCTTCTAATTACTAATTCCCTGGTCATATTAGATGTACCTGTTTTCACGTTGAAAGGTCCTTTCATGTTGTTAAAGCATCAGGAATTAACCTTAGTGTAAATAAGGATCATTCTCCAATCTCTAAAATATTTGAGTTCTTTATCTGATTTATATATTCTAGTAAAATATACGTACTTTATCACTTTATGAATAATGAAGATTTGTAACTTGCTACCTGGCTTTGATTTTTTTTCAAGGCTTCTAATAGCTTTATTCCGTCCTTGGTGCATAAATCTTGATGGAATGTGTTGAAACAGATAATACTCCTAAACACTCTTATGAATCTCTTATTGATCGTGGTCTTAAGTTTTCTTGATCTTTCAAGATGTTGAACATACCATTCAAAGCCACCATATTACAGACTGAAATTTGTGAACTCCTAAATCTTTATTTCAAAGATTCAAGAGGCACTCAGCTTTGGAAAACTAGGTCAAACCTAAATATTAAGAAAATTGTTGGAGATTGTTGAGATGAGCTCTGCTCATAAATATGCAGGACATTTTTTTCTCTTGACTCTCAAGTTCTTGAGGTCATTGTGTAACATGGCAAATAAAAAATGCATGTCATAGAAATTGCAAAAAAAGACATCCTCTAAATATTCTCCATCCAGTATCAGATTTTTTTCACCCAAATATTTTAGAATCTTATAATGTAAAAATTAAAACAATAATTAATGCTAATTATTAAAAATTAACCCAACTGTGTACATTATATTTGTAAACTGAGATAAGAATGTCTTTTTGCTTTTTAAATTGTGAAGTGTTTAAAATAAAGCTCACCTCCAATCATACAAGATATCATGACCATCCTCATTGACCTAGGATTTTTGCTAAACTGTCATTTGTTCTGACGTTTGCCACAGAGAGACAGAGCAGGACAAGTTAATTAATGCAAGCTGATATGGACTGGATTTGAATTCAGGCACTTCTATTCCCTGTGGTATTGCAGAGATGGATCATGACACAAATAACTTTAGTCTTGTTGGTGTTTTCTCTGCCACCAGAACACGAGGTTTTCATTCAGGGAGATGGATTACGGTATCTGCAGGAACTATACAATAAAAACACTCTTTTCTTCTCTTTACCTGTACACCAATTTTTCACATTATCTTGCTCTTCTTTTGTTCTGTTCAAGGAATTGTGGTAAGAGCAGCAGGAACAACAAAAAAAGCCCCTGGATGCTTAGTTGTTCCTGTGTATGACACATTTTCTACTATTTTCCATCAATGAAGTTTACATTCAACTCATAAACTAAACAACTCCAATACTATTACACAAATTTAACTGTATTCTTTAATAATTGATGAAACTTAAGCTAACTGAGAAGTGTCTTTTTACTTTGAAATCATTCTTTGTTAATTATCCCCTTGACTTCTCTTATTTCTCTTAGCAGTAATTTCTAATTTTACTGTGATCTTTTATTCACCCATAACCTTTGAACAATATTTCCAGAGTATTTTTTATTCTGATAATTTCAGCTGATTTCTTTTCAGTGACCTCAAAAAAGTACAATAAGCAGCAACCAAAATATATTCTCTTGTTCTTCTCTCATTTCATACAGTTTTTCTCTTCTTTAGCCTCTTTATTCTTCTTTTAAATATAATTTATTTATTTATACATTCGAAAACACATGTATGAAAGAGATCCATACTTTTTTACATCCGGGCAAGGGGAAGAGCACAGAATTGAAAACAAAATTTACTCTAGGAACAAGAATGAGAAAAAATGGGAACAGATCACAGAAGTTCTCATAACCATCCCTCTTCAGCCACTGGACAACCATGAAACATGCAGAATTGGAAGCTTGTTCTGAGCTGCCCATTCTTCATAATCTGGTTTGGTAGGTCTGGAAGGTGGCATGAAATCCACGTTTTGGGTTTGTTGGCTGGTTTGGTTTGAATTTTTTTGAGGATGAGGTGAATATAAAAAATAATAATATAATGGAAAATATTCACACTGTTTCTCAGAATTAAGAAAAATAATTCATTGTGAAGAATTTAAATAAGTATACATAGGTAAGATAAAAGCTAAGGGGAATGTCACTGCTGTTGTCATTGCCTGAATTCTATGAAGCTATTGATTTATGGTTATGCCAGAAGTGGATCAAGTGGCACCTTTTTTTTCTTTTAAAAATTCAACCACTCATAGGATATGTGTTCTGAAAAATGCAGTCCTTGAGTCTGCTGTGTTGAACTCTGGCATTTACAAAAAAAAAATGTTATCCTTTCTACTAGTTATAGCGATTTAGAATACTCTTCTGTTAAAGCTTACAAAGAAAACAGAAAAGCATATAACTAAGGATTTTGCAGTGATATTCTTCTTTTAAAATTTGTTATTCGCCTCTAACATTCAGGGACACAGCAAACAACTGTGATCCCAATATCTGACCTTGGTGTTATTTCAAGTGCCATTTTGTATAGAGGACTGTGATATTCTAACCCAGGAGAGGAGAATGGAAGGACTGTACACACAGCAATATCTAGTGTGAGAGTCCATTTCCAATCCTTAGCTAAAAATATAGAAAAAATAATACAGAAACTTGAATGTGAAGGAGTTAATGTGAGTTGAGGATGACTGGTGAAACTTCTGAAGAGATGTAGATTTATTGGATTTATGTATGTGTATCTGTGTGTGTGTGGATGTGCATGCAAATGACTCTTCCACTGTATATGCACCACATGAATATGTGACTTGTGAATATCTGCCTTCAAATACCCTTCTCTAATGTAGTCTACTGTAACTCAAGCAAAGAAATTTACATGAGTAAATTGTGGAAAGCCCATGTAACTCTATGAATAAAGCTGATTAATTATGTTTAAATTTCTATAATCTGTTAAAAGGGTCAGCCCCCAAATTAGAAGAGTTTTCTATATTCCTATTATGAAACATAGACACAGTGCCTGAGCTAAATTAAATTTTTAAGCAGCCTCAGGAAAGAAAAAAAGATTTAAATTGCTGCCACGGGGAAATTTGAACCTGACACATAAAATAGGAAAGTGATCATCAACAGCCTGTGAAACAGAGCTTTTTGTTCTATTTCCAATTTGCCACTTTTTTCCTCATAATTTTCTTTATTCTTTGTTTTGAACATAAAATTCTACTGAGAGTGATAGTACTGTTTAGCAAATGTTCCTATGGTGAGAATGCAGTAGTGTAATCATGTAAGTTTTTTTTTTAACAGTGCTTTAAACTTGAGAATGTATTTTTTACTCTATTTCATCACTTTCAAGTTGTGTGTTACCAGTGTGTAATCAAATAAAATTAGAATCATATTTACTTTATTTTTAGTTACAATTGGGATATGCAGATATCCATGTTATGTTTTTAAATATTAAAACATTAAATTTTATTAGTAAAAAAATCATAAGTGTGCAACAATGCAACAAGTAAAAATCCATATGTCCATAAACATTATTCATTTAATATCTGATGTATCTAACCTGGAAAATATTTCTTGTGAGTCAAACAAAATAAACACTATGTTCATTTAATAATACACCTTTCCTACTCTCAAATATAGTCTATGTTATAAGAAGTCTCAGAATTCCACTACAACAAACACTTTATTCAACTCATAGGTAAAAAGAGCACGTAAACATAGTTGCAGAAGTTGTAGGTCTTATTGACTGCAACAACCAGTGTACAATATCTCTTAAATACATTTCTCAACAGAGGTCTTACCTCAGAGTTCTACCTTGAATAGTAATAAAAAAAATAGGTAAATTTCATCCCATTTATTTTCCTTTTGAAAATGTAACTGTACTATCATAATTATTTGTTGACTGTTATTGACTATTTGCTGAATACACCAATGTATTTTAATTTTTAAAGACAGATAGGATCTTCTGTTTTCAGACAGATTTCAAATATAATTTTTGTTTAGAAGTGGAGTAAAAGATGAAAGATTATGCAAATAGTAGCAAGTAAAAAGAAGTAACCAAAAAGTGTGGTTTCAAAACAATTCTTCTGCTATGGTTTTGGTATTTTCTTTCATGAAAATTTTCACAGAATTAAACTTTTTACAAGAAATTCTAGGAAAAATCTCCAGGAAAGTATCCACTGAAAAAATACATAGAAGAGAATCCTTGTTCTTTTTTTTTGCTAGTTTTGTTCAAATATATAGATTTTGGAAAGTCTGGGAAAACTAACTTGTAACGTGTACACTATGACCTAGAATAGTTATTTTGGTTAGATATCTTAGATCGATAACCAAGAATATCTTTAATGGATAGTAACAAATGACAAATATTTGTTAACAACTATATCAGATAAACAGTTAACCTGAATTTCCAGAGAATTTCCAATTACCCAAATGATAATTTGTTTAAGGATTAGTGAAACTGTTCAAATTTAATATTTTCCCAAATTTATCATATAAGCATATATACATAAATTAGATGCAAATGCAATGATTTCACAGTGGAGTGAAATAACCATTTTATTTATTATGTTTTCTAATCAGTTTCTTAATTATTTAGAAAGGTCTACTCAATATAAAATTAGGGTATTGTGTTAAATGTTACAGTGCAGAATGGCATATTTACAACATCAAAACTCAAGAAATCGTAGCTTGAAATATGTCTTTGAGTCCCTAAAGTAATTTAAATGCTTTGAGAAGGAGTGATAGAGTTCGTGACTGACCTTTTGTATTAAGTAATCCATTGATTGTATGTAAAAAAGAGGCAGGAAGGACCTTCTCTAAGAATTTAATGTGAGAATATTAAGTAGCTTTTGCAAGGCTTTTTACTGTAGTTTACTAGCTTTCTCGTGTTCAGGAAGACCATGGAGTCTGCTAGGCTGTTTCTTGGTTTTGGGTTTTTTTTATTATTATGTTTTTAAAACTAAAATATTAGAACTAGGACTCCTGAAAATTATTGAAATCTTAAACTATATGGTTTTCTATAATGTAACAGTTTACACCATATCAGGCCTGTGAAGATTTAATATATCTTACTCTTTCCATACAAGTTACAGAAATGGCTTAAAATCTTTTAGTGATGCTGTAGAGGTCTAACTGTAAATGATAAACAGAATCCTAAATGTTATAGCACTGGACTATAGTTTAATTCGGGTTTTCCTGTAAGGCCAGTAAGAATATAATCTAGTTGAAAAATTCCTAACATTTGAATGATGGATTCTTGAGACAGAACAATTGTCAGATATTATTATTTATTTATTTATTTATTTTCATAATGATGCATATCTACTAGGATGGATTATTCTTGCTAGGGAGGTATATGTAGTATTATGGTTGTCATATGACTGGTGATTCCATTTATATGATATTAATTCATTAAACATAAAAAGCTATACACATATTCTCAAATCCAGAAAATTGACAATGCTACATATAAAACAGAAATCTAGTAACTGAGTCTCTCATATATTGACTGCTTAAGTCTATTATGTTTTCTTTTTGCCCTTTCATAAGACTATTTTACCAACTTACTTGCTTTTTTCACACCTATTAAGAAGTTGTGACCAAACCAATCTAAATGTGCTAAAAACATGTTTGATTGATGCTGTGTGGAGGGAACCTGGATGCAGGTTTTTTAAAAATTAACAAATTATTTATTTCAGCTGTCTTGCTTCTGAAGTTTTTCACTGTTTGCTGAAATATAGGGATTCTCATCCTGAGTTTTTAAATTTGAGAAATTTGGATGTCTGTTATACCTGTTATGTTTCAGCCTTTTTTTCCAGTTTTGAGATTAACGTAGAGTCTTTGTATTTGAAATCAGTCAACTTGGTTTAATAAGGAAAAACATTCAATTGCTGATTCTAAATCACTTCAAATTTTCATCACCATTTATTGTAAATCTCTTTGACTCAATAATGACTGAAACTTTAGTAACTTCAGTGCATAATGTGGCATGCAAACCTTCTGAATCTATCTTTGCTTTAATGCAGTCTTGTGAAGTCCTCTGATGTGTAAATGTAGTACTTAATATTTTTATTAAATATTAAAAAGCATAGATTTGGATGGCATTTCATTAGGTGTTTTGAACCTGTATTAAAAGGATTAGTTGTAACCCAAAGCACTTTTTTTTTTTTCAGGATGTAGTCTAGGCAAAGCCTATTTCATACCCAACATAAATTGCAGGACAATGTTGGACAAGATTGTTCAGAAGCAAGGAGTTGTAGTTTTTGTAGTTTGTATAGCTGACAGAGCACTGGAACAGGCTGCCCAGAGAGGTTGTGGAGTCTCCTTCACTGGAGATATTCAAAACCCGCCTGGATGCGTTCCTGTGTGATGGACTCTAGATGACCCTGCTCTGGCAGGGGGGGTGGACTAGATGATCTTTCGAGGTCCCTTCCATCCCCTTAGATTCTGTGATTCTGTGATTCTGTGATTTTCTAGAGAAAAGCAGAAGCACAGTCAGCTCTAAGTGTTTAGTTTCTGTTTGGGAAGTCTGGATAGCCTGGGGATAGGCAAGTGTCAATGATGCTGTGGTCATGTCCACCTGGAGATGTTTTGTGATCTAACCACAGTTGGTGTTCTGCTCAGGTTATCATCCTTGTTAACTACACACAGGAACACTCAGGTTGTGGAAGCTGTAAGGCTTCATGTTGATTTTTATCTATCAGTTTTTACATTCTTGGAAGATTAGGGGGAAATGGCCCCTTGAGGCTGATGGTCATTGGGGAACATTTCCATTTTCTTAACACCTTTTAGGTATTGACATGGTATACTTCAGTAATAGAGTCCTACAGTAAAGAGATCTGCATGGTGTTTGATCCATATATATTTTCTTCTTGTTTTGCAATTATGTATTTTTTTAAAATATTTAAGTCAGAATTGTTCTCTTTCATATGGCCTCGTCATCAACCCTCTCTGGACAAACAGGGACCTTTTCCAGCCTAGAACAATGAAAAAGGTATTATGGTTTGAATCAGTTCGAAATCATGATTTCTGGGGATTATAGAAGTATTTTTATGATAGTTCTGTGTGTTTAAAAATCTTGTTTCCCACTATAAATGCAAATATCAGTTTCTGTGAACTCAGTGTAATACAGATTTTTATTTTACCTTTCCTATCCCTGTACTGAGCTTCAAGAGTTGGTGATTCTGACATCAGTTTCTAATTAGGCAGGCATTCAGTTTCCTCTCTTCCCTTTTTTGCCAAAATGTCAGCAGATGGTGACCCATGTTTCGCTGATGTGTTCCTGGAATTTCATAATACTAATTATAGGCTGAAGTTTGAATTTGTATCCTTATATAGGCCGTTTTCAACTCAGCCATTGGTTTACGGTTTCCATGGGATCTTGGAAAGTAACATGATGTAACTTGCACTTCACTGCAGACTGCTTAATGCAGTACACTATTAGATAAATCGTGATTAAGAAAAGTTTGATGTGATTGTCAGCTATAGAATCTTCTAGTAAAGCTACCACATGAAAGTTAAATTAATAATAAATCACTTTCTTTTTTCTTTTTTTCCTTTTTCTTTTTTTCTTTTTCCCATGTCTGAGGCTGTGGGGAACACTCTGAATTCATCCACTTAAGTCAGGTCTCAAGAGAGTCAGCTGCCTGAGAGTCAGGCTTGTCTGAACTTTATGTAAGACTTTGGTAACCTAATTTATTCTGAAGTTTACCATAGTTAATGTACCGTGCCTATAGTACAACCTGTGACTTCTTATCCTTCTCCTTCAGTAGAAACAATTCACAAGTTTGAAAACAGTTGTCACGTGGCCATTCACTTTCCTCCTCCTCAAATGAACCACTGTCTATTCCTTAAATATTTCTTGACAGGCTATATTTTCTACACTCTTGCTATTTTTCACTCATGTTTTCTGGACTTCATGTAATTCTGTTCTTCCAGAAGTACATTGTAATCGACCTAAAGCCTTACCTGGCACAGCAGAAAAAAGAATAATTTCTCAGAGTCACATGCTAGGGGCTGAAAGGGACCTCTGGAGGTCATCCAGCCCAACCCCCGTACAAAAGCAGATTCATCCAGTGCAGGTGGCACAGGACCCCCTGTGAGCATTGCCATCCAGCCAATTCTCAACCACCTCACTGTCCACTCATCTAACTCACACTTGCTAAACTTCCCTGGGAGGATGCTATGGGAGACAGTGTTAAAAGCTTTGTTGAAGTCAAGGTAGACATCCACTGCTCGCCTCTCATCCACTCAGCTAGTCATGCTATCATAGAAGCCTATCAATTGGTCAAGCATGATTTTTCCTTCGTGAACTCATGCTGACGACTCCTGATAATGCCCAATGTATTTTTCTACTGTTCATAAACTCCAGGCCAGCACCACTCTTTTTGCAAATGGAGAACATTATTGTTTCATGACTCATTATGATTCACAAAAAGGCTCTAATTCCTTTCCAGTGAATATTTTGCCTACCAACTCCTTCCCAGGTTATATAGCTGATTTTTTTTTTTATCCTGGCTGGCTGTAACATCTTGCACTTGCTCCTATTGAAAATGAACATACTTTTTCAGACTATGTCTCCAGTTTGTCAAGATCGTTTTGAACTGTAAAATCATCTTGAGAGATGCTATCAGCCCTTGCCAGTCTAGCACAATCTGCAAATTTATTATATATACTTTTTATTTAATTACATATTCCTTATATTACATAGTACATTCGCAGCATCCTTCTTGGCAGTTAACTACCAGTAATTCTCTAAGCACAGTTCTTGGTTTAAGTTTACCTTTACACTGTGGTGTCCTGTCACAGATCCTCAAATTTTAGATCTTTAAATTAAATGCCTTTTGTATATATTTTCAAATTTTTTGTTCTTTAACACTTCAAGAATGGTCTTTGTCCTTTGTTCCTTAACAAGAACCTTTTAGTTGCTTTAAAACAAAACCCAGTCTAATTCTCAAAACAGGTAGAAAATACACTGTCTTAACGATTGTCTACTTATAGTTTTAATTATTTCCTACTAAGTTTCATCACTAGTAGTGTGTTTGACAATCACAGTTCACATTGTTTTCTGAAACTGATCGATTTTTTAAAATAATTTTAACATGTACAGTTGTTAAACAGATTATCTGGATCTTGACCATGTTTTTTTTGTAAATATTATGGAGTGTATTTACAAATATCATATGTCTCTCAGATTTGTATCCCATTTCCATCTTAAAGATGAAAGAAAACCCTGTGCATTTCTGTGTGAACTATTTGTTAAGATTCTTTCAGAAATCATAACCTATAATTTGTGATCATTTTAAGCTAACATAGGCATGCCATAGCTAATGGTGCAAAACATGTTACTCCTTTGGGTTGTAGCTCCAGCCTCTTTTATTTTACAATGGATTAACATATAACTTTTATTATGTTTTATAACATACAGACTAACAGACTCATATTCTTGTGATATAATTGCACGCTGTACGTTCCCTGTGAGTCATCTGTGGAAATTTGGTTAAGTATGTACTATCATTGTACCTAACACTCAGGCTTTACTGCCCTCCATTTCATCTCATCATTAAGATTTGCATCTCAAGGCCTCTGGATGTGGCAGCGTGCTCATATTCCCAGGGTGGTTACCTGTCCAAGTGGCTGGAATAAGCACTTAGGCATAATCTTGACATAAATGATTATCCTCGGGAAATGTTGTAATTTGTCTATATTTACTAAGGCAAAGGTATTAAAGTTGGCCACAAACTTACTGAGATCTATTTGTATATGTAGTGGTAAATTCCTCTCAGCTTTTTTTCCTCTTGGGGAGTATTTACATTACTGCTTGTTTAGCACTGGATTAGAAACTGCTGCTTTCTGTGCTGCTCAAAAATTCTTATCATATTCTTACACTGTATTTTTCCATAGCAAAATCTCATCTAGACCTTTGTGTTCCTTACTATTCAAAACTCTTTACATTTACTCGTGGAATATCTAGAGTGTTGAACAGAAACCCGACAATAATCTCCAGAATGACTTTCAGAAAGAGTAGAAGTTATTCATAAATGAGAATTCTGATTTTTGTAAGACCTGTAAGAATTGTATAAACATAAAATATATAAAATATCCAATATCTCTCACATCAAAATTCTGCACTTTTTAGGTAGAGTTAAATGTTTCTCTTATGCAAAAAAATAGACCTCGCCTCTGTTGGTCCTTCTGCTTGTGATAGAATAAACAGGGTAGGAAATCTATTACCTTCTGCATCCTAGCAATAGAAATTGTTCTCAAGGAAAGAATTAGTGGGGAATGTATATATTTTGGCTGTATCTTGTGCTCAGATGAGATTTTCTCTACACTTTGCAAATATTTTCAGGCTCTTTGCTGCTCCAAAAAATATTTTCTCTGAGACTTGAGATTGGGGATGTTTTAGTCCAGTATTCACAGAATCACAGAATAGCTGACGCTGGAAGGAACCTTGGGATATCACCTAGTCCAATCCCCCAGCTCTGAGATGGTCAACTAGAGCAGGTTACTCAGGGCTGTGTGCACCTCGGTTTTGAATATCGCCAAAGACGGAAACTTCACAGACTCCCTGAGCAACCTGTTCCTGTATTTGATCAAGCCTGTGGTAATATTTTTTTTCCCATTTGTTTAAATGAAGTTTTCTCTGTGGTGCCCATTGATTCTTACCCTGTTGCTGGGCACCACTGGGAAGAGTCTGGATCTGTCATCTTTAGTCCCACATCAGATATTTATATATATATATAGGTAAGATTCCCCTGGAGCCTCCTGTTCTCCATGCTGAACAGTCTCAGCTCTCTCAGCCTCTCTGGTATATTAGATGCTCCAATGACCCAGTGATCTTTATGACCCTCTGCTGTACTCTTTCCAACATACCTGTGTCTCTCTTGTACTGAGGAGCCCAGAACTGGACACAGTACTCCAGATTTGCATATAAGTGCTGAGTAGAATGCAAGGATCACCTCCCTTCACTTGTTGGTGATGGTTTTCCTAGTTTCCTAGTTCAACTACAGGATGTTGTTGGCCTCCTTTGCCACAGGGGTACAACGCTGGCTCACGTTCAACTTAATGTCCACCAGGAACCCTGGGTCCTTTTCTGCAAATTTGTTTTCTAGCTGGCCAGCTGCCAACACGTATTGGTGCATGAGGTTGTTCCTCCCCAGCTGGTGACTTGGCATTTGCCTTTGTTGAACTTTATGAAATTGCTGTCAGACAATTTCTACAGATTGTTGAAGTCTTCCTCTAAGCGAGCGTGCTGTTGCCAGTCTCTTTATTCATGTTATATAGTCCATAAAATAGTAAAAACGTGAAAAGTCATAATGCATTTTATTTGAGTTCTTATAGATTTTTTTCAGTGCTACTTATAGCCTTTAAGATGTTTTCAGTTATAGAAAGTGCAGGTCTGTGATGTTGGAGGGGAACAAATTTAAGGCTGTTTGCTTCTTATCATAGGAAAAACCTGCATAAGGACTATGTGTACCATGTTTAGTATGGCCCTTTCAGTTATTTGAATTTCACTTCATATTGGTCTTACATTGGTTAACTTTTCTTTGTAATCATGTGAATCTTGATTACTTTCAAAGATGTATTTATTATTCTGAGCTATCTGTTCTTTTCTTAGACTAGGGTGTTTCTTGGGCCCTTTTTAACTCTTGAAATTCAATTATCAAGAAAATATTTTTCTGTTTTACTACCACTTTACATAGGTCTTTCACCTTTACTGTGCCCTACTTCAGCTTCATGATAGACTGAAAAACACCTAAGTACGGTATGAAGAAACATACACTTTTATTGAAATAGCCTTAATATACAATTTGGAAGCTAAACAAATGAAAGCTTGGGATGTGCAGTAGATAATAAGAATGAGAATAAGAACAATATTACATTTATCCTGCAAAGCCTGCAGACTATGTTGCTGTCTTAAGAGAACTGAAATATATTTCAGCTCATTTCAGTGAAATTTTTCATTTTCTGTTCAATTTCAGTGAAATATTTTTAGTAAAAAATAAGTAAGAGAAATTATACAGTTTTTTTTAAGATTTTAGTCACTGAACTCCCAGAACTAACTATTAGATATGTAATCAGAGGCCAAAAATTAATCTAAAGTAAATTTGTGTACAAACATGAAAATCTGGGATTTAAAAAATCTAAATCCTTTGTTCTGTCATGTAACTTAAAACAACTGGGGGATGGGACCTGTTTCAGAACTGAGCTCCTAATATTCTCTGAACATTTCTCCAAGAATGAGGTGAATATTCTGATCCACAATGAACCAGAATTCAAGCACCCATCTTGTCCATTAAATATGGAATTACACTGAGGCAGTAGACCAGTGTAGTTTTTCAGGGATGACATTGTCTTTGACTTTTCCTTTGTTGTAGCATCACAATTTATTTTCTAGATGTTAATCCTTTCTTCCTGTGTTTTAATTTTTAAATATCCTACTAACTCTCTCTTCCATATTCCAGGGTTTTTGCTCTGTTATTTGATAGGTTTTTTTATGAAATGGGGTGAATATATCTAGATTTTCTCCTTTACCTTAGTAGCTGGGGAGAATGTATCAGAAGAATAGATTAAGTCCTGTGCTGAGTTTCATAAACACCTTTCCTCTTAGCTGAGATGATTCCTCAGCTGTACTGGCCAAGCCTTAGTGTCCGGGATGTGTATACCCTTGCCCATGCAAGAAATAGTCCTCAAAACACTCCTGTGAAAATACCTGTCTTCTCAGGAAGGAATTTCATTGGGAAATGTGGTTAAAATTTAACAATGAGGTTGTGATGGGTGCTTCTTGCATCCTTTTAATTGTCTTCAATGCAATGCCTATCAGGGATAGCCGCAGGGCTGCCAACATTGCACTGGGACCACAGCCAGCCCTCCTTTCCTCTGCCACACTCAACCACATCATGTTGCCTGAATTCTTCTCCTCCTTCCTTGCTTTTAACAGTTCTTTGAGAACACCGGACATACTTTTTGCCCACAGCAACTGTAAAATATCCCATGAGACCTGTTACCTTCTCCACTCACTGATTTGTATTAGTTTCAGCAAGACAGAGTAATAACATCATGTGCTTTTGAAATTGCCTCCAAAACAGTGACAGTAGAGCAATGTTTTTGGCAATGTTTATACCAGCAGAAGATAAAACCTATCTTAAAACCTAAGCTTGTAACAGTATGACAGATTTCTACTTATATTCCTAAGCATAAAAACTGAGAAAAATAAATCAAATTCCCAACAGGTTTGGTAAAATATTTATTCCAGGAGCCTTTTATGTTTAAATATGTATAACTCCTATAGAGATCTTTGAGATGTAACGCGGTGACAAATTCTTCAACACTCATATTATTAATTCCACTATGCTGTACATTACTATTTTAAATATATATACAGAATCAAAGCTGTCTGTTAAGCCACGTGAAATGGCATGGTGATTTGACCCCTTAATTGAGGCAATTGGTTTATTTCACAATACCTAGAGTTGCAGTAACCACCGATTTTTATTTTTTATTTTTGGCAGTTTCTGCACAGATATAAAAAAATCTTATACTCTCATGGAATATAGTACTTTTTTTTTTTTTCTGCAGGAGATCCCTTGAAATCCATGTGTGAAAGAGAGAAGCGCTACTGGCTTTACTCTCTCTTTTTCTGGATAAACATCAGAGTTATGTGGTCTTCAGCAGTGCCAATTCTCAGTACTTTCTAAGAGCTAAATAGATTCAAAAATCAAAGAAACTTGCAAATACAGCTTTTGGAAATTGATAAATGTTTTAACATTACAAATTTCACAGAAAAGAGAGAAAAAAAACAGAACTAAATATATATTAATGGATTTCCTCAGTTCTGGGAATATCCTCCTATGATTTCTGTTGTAAAGTGTTAAATACAATGGAAGCCTGTTTAAAGACATTAGTCTTTGAACTTGTGCATCAGAATTGATTTATTTAATCTGTTTTTCTCCTTTAAACAGAGTTTGCTTGGAAAGCTCTGGTGCTTGAGGTTTGGATGCAATTGCTTTCATAGGAAATACAATTGATTTATCAAATTCAGCCTTTGTTTCTGTAATTTTTTATGTTGGCTTTTGGTTTTTGGTGTTATGGGAACTGACTGATTTAGTTGATTAAGGCTACTTATAGGTTACTTTAAATGTTTTCAGATATGTACATTACTGGAGTTTTTGTTGTTGTTTTTGTTGTTTGTTTTCTGTTTCTGTTTATTTGACTTAGGCATGTAAAATGTCTTAACCAATTTCTTTAGCTTTTAACAATATGAGGAGATATTTTTTGGTGATTGGGGTTGTATATTTACGTGGGATTTTTATCTCATCTACTGGGTCCTATGTATGTCTGGACAATACCATGAAGCATCTGAGCTCTTCCCCGTGCCTTCTGATATTTTCTCAAGCAAACAGAGACCAACATTACCACTAATAGGGAGGAGGAATGTTATTTTCTTCTGTGGATGCTTAAAAAACTAAAACTAATATTTTCTAGAGTTTTCATGTGATGCTAAATATTACTGTAAGTCCTACGAAAA
>VZRW01007239.1:35440-57498 GCA_013398125.1 Aegotheles bennettii
TTAATAAATATTTTATTAATAATTATTTTTATTCCTGCTTCTTAGTATGGTTAACATTAAGAAAAGTATTTATGAAGGATTGGGCTGTTAGGCTCAAATTTTCGAAAATGTTGTGACCCCTAAATCCATACCAGAGCACCTAGAATGTTGTCAGGTTTCTGCTTGCATTAACTCCCGGTATTGAGTGTTTAACATCAAGCTTTATTAGCATTAGATGTTTACATAAGATGAAGAATAGTGGCATACATGTATCTGAAAACACAGCTAAATGACTGATCCCTTCTTCCCAGCAATTTAAAAAATAAGTTTGCCTGTCCATGCAAAAATGTGCAAGCTTTGTGATCCATCCCTTGAGTGGACGGTTGTAGAATTTTATCTGTGCAGTCAGTAGACTTGTAATATCCACATTTAGTCTATAAATGATGTTTGCTCTTGGAAATCTTGCCCTTGACATGCTTAACTTGTACAGAGGTCTGTATATATATGAGTGTCAGTGACATTTGGATTGAAGTCCTGTTGTCAGTCCAGCCACACACACATGCTTTTTGGATTCCAGACACATATCAACCAAGATTTGTCAAACAATCACTACAGTTTTAGTAATCAGATGCATGGTTAATTTCAGGTGCATTATTGTAAATAAGATCTCATAGTGAGCTGAGATCATATCACTGGGGTTTCGTGCTTCCTCCCCTTAAAAAAAAAATAAACAGGAAAAAACCAAACAAATCAAATTGCTTGCATTTGTTTTAGTTTGGTTTTTTTTTTATTATTGGAAATACTACTTAGCAGATACAGAGATACTACTCATTAGCAAGTTTGACAACAGCTTAGTTCTCTTTTATGTTAATAACTTCATCAACATAGAGCTAAGGGTTCTAAATCCTCCCACTTAACTCATGTACTTTTTTCCTAAGACCTGAGAAACCAAGGTGCTGCGGGTTCAAATTCAAGTCAGCAGGGGAATAAACTGTTAGAAGCCCTATTGAATACTGTATAAAAATGTAGAAAATTATTCTTGTTAATGAATCATTTCAACTTTCTAACAACCAAGGAAACTTGTTACCTACCCAACAATTTTCTTTCTTGGCCATGACTCAATCTACATGCATAAATATCTGTAAATGACCTTTCCAAAAGATATTTTATTTGTTAATTAAAAAGGTATGTTGGCATACTGACCTTATTCACAAAGTTAACTAGCAGAACTTACAATATAAAGCTTTTTGTAAGGAAAATAAAAAATTGTTGTTTTTATGAATGAATCAAAGCTGCTCACATTTCTTGTGTATTCTTGATTATTTTTTGTTTGTTTGCCTGCTCTACTTTTCAACTGATGCCTGATGTGGGATTAGTACCCTTAACAATGTACCATCATCACTTTCAAACTGTGGGGACAGAGAAGTCAAAGCCTCACTTGCTCCTTTTTTTTTAAAAAAAAAATAGAAGAGGAGGAGGGATAAATCTAGCTTGACTGCATGGTAATAATTCCATCTACCCACTCTTGCATTAAGTGATTATCCCACTGGAAGTCAGTGATCTGCTTTGAAGTCCTCAGCTTCAAAAGAGTCACCACATGAAGCCTATTCATATAAGCAGGGGTTCCTCTAAATAGAAAAACATCCTCTGCATCTCACTCTTAATTTTTGCAGTTGATGAAACGCCTTTCAGCATCAATAGGATTTTAAGATTACCATAATTTCTTCTCAGATGCACAACTAGAAGGGCAAGGGCTTGGAGGCCTGACTTTGGAGGTTGAATTCCCTTTAATAATCAGGATGAAACAATTGGAGGATGAGTTTGATTACCTGCTGTCAAAGTATTCCCCAGATTTTTTTAGTGCAGGAGTACTTCTGCTATCAAGTGAATACGTTTCCAGACAAGGAAATATCAAAGAATATTTTTGCTCATTTGAGAGAGAGTTTATAAACCCGGGGAGGGAAGGCAGAATGGAAAGAATGCTGATTTCATAGGTATAGATATCTTGGCAACCCCTACCAAAGGGCCTGCTCTGCACTCTTGAAGATCCTGTGTTTAAATCAGAAAGAAGATTGCACAAAGCTTTTATAAATATAGTTAAGCATTCTGCAGCATGCCCTGTAAAACGATACTTGAGGTTACTCATTCAAAAATACATTCACAGTAGTGTCCACAACTAACACAAATAAAGGCTAATTACATTTATTTTAAGGTAATGTCCCAAATGCACACTTAAAAGCTGCAGTCCCATTCTTATGTTCATGGTTTTCCAAGAAATACATAACATATTTCTGGGTGTAAGCAAGTAAACAGATATATGAAAGCATTTCTTCACTGTGTTTTATTTTATCCAAAGCATCAAATTTTATCCAAGCAGAGGAACAATGTGCTAGAAAGGTCATTTTAAGTTATCATTTCCATTACCCTGATATGCAGATAACCATATCATAAGACTATCACTGATAATTAAGCAGAAGTGTGTTAATTTTTGTGTACTCTAATTTGACCAATGCTCTTCTGAAATATCTGGGAGGAAGATCTGCAGGAAATGGTGTTCCTTGTCAGATTTACAAGGAGTTGTGGGAAATGGTCCTGTTGCTAGTAATGCTGTCTTCCCTTACAAACAGGTGTGATCTCATGGAGACCAGAGAAACCCTTCCTGTTCCTGTTGCTCTGGGGAAGCAAAACAAACCAAAAAAGCCGCTACCAAATAAAAAGAAGTTTCTACTTGTTTTCTGTTTATCTTTTCTTTCTGTTTAATTTTCTTCCATTTTCTTTTGGTCTTTTCTTCACAGGTCTAATTTCTCAGAATGATTGTGTTACCTAATATAGATATTTGTTCTCACATAAATCTCTGATGTTTGATCTAGGTCACACCTGCATAATATTACATACAGGGCTTTACTTTTCTATTTGTCTGAATGGAAAATCGGAACAACAGCTCCTCCTGTGAGGTCACTTCTTGGCTTCTCATCCTAGCAGAAAGTGGGATTTGTGTGACGGTATAAAAAAGTTAATTAATGATTCCTGCTAAAAATTAGTATATTTAATGCATAAAAAATCCTGTTTTTTACAAAATCAGAATTGAAGCGTTTAGAAAAGATGTCATCAAAGGAAGATAAGAGAAGGAGCTGGAGGTCCTGCTGCCTGGTGTGGAGACAAGCCTCTTTCCCTCGTTGTTTAATCACCATAGGAGGGATGATGTGAATCATGAAGTTATGAAGAAGTGGGGAACCTGAGGCAGAACATTACATAGGGATGAATACAAAAAAAGTTACATGGTAGTTACTGATGGATTGTTCCCAGATAATTTGAATTAATAAAATTATGGTTTGATTAAACTATATGTATTATATCCTATCCTTTTTCCCTCTTGCATCCAGAATGAAAAACTGATTGTACAGGGAAATCTTGATACTGCTGCTTGCATCCACAGACATAAGTAAGTACAACTTCTCCTAAACAAACAACCTTGTTTTCCTTCTCATATGCAGCAAATTTTCAGCCACTGCTGTTCTGCCCTTTTTCTTTACGCAGAAGGAGAAGGCTTCTTTGACATACTCTTCTCTCTCTCTTAACATTTGCATCAATGAGCAGAATTTCAGCTTCATATGTATATAAACATTTCCTCCCTTGGTGCTGGAAAATGAAAAATTAAATGTGGTTGGAAATAAAGAGTCTATGTCTGCATTAAAAATAGTACGCTACTTCCACCTGCAATACGTGTACCAAACTGTACAACCTGGTGCAGGTGTAACTGCAAGAGGAAACTTTGGGACAAGTGTAAATTGTGTATATGCTTTTGGTTGATAGGTAGATTTGCATATTCTATGTTTGCAGTTTAGACATTTTTTTTTAAAGTGATCCCAGAAAGATTATGAGACAAGGAAAGATTTTGACAAGCACAGCATCTGTGTAAAAGCATGTGTGTGTGTATGTACCTATCTATGCATCTATCTATTCCCTGTGTAATGCATAATGAATATTTTAAAAATGTTATGAAAAAGAAACCTGAGTTCCTTGAAAGATAGTTGTTTACCAAGTGTACCTCGACATCCTGCTTTCTTTGTTGCTCTCCAGGTTGCATCATATATCATTTGGTTCTACATGCTTCTTTCTCTTGGTATTTCTTTTTATGCTGTTGGATCCTGCCATGTCCATTCAAATCTAAAATTGTCTGAAACTATCTAAGTAACAACAAATCTGCTGTGTGAATAAAATCTTTATGGTGAGCTGCTAGGTTTCCAAGGCACATGCATAATAGAAATTCAGTATCACTTCATTTGAGTACAGGCACTACTAGCTGCATATCATGGAGTCCCACAAATTGTCCTATGAAAAGAAAGATTATGACAGAAAGACAGCCCTATGTATAAGAGTCTACTAAATGTATTCCACAGCCAGCTGTGTGAATCACCTTGAGGAAAAATGCATATGAATGCACATGTATATTAGAGAGGCTTCTAACAATGATCTCTTTCTGTACCAACTCTGAAATACTTTTAAAAAATATGACAGTTTAGCTGAATTATCTGGAGAAGACATTTGGAAAGTCTGCCTGAACAAGAATTGTGTTAATTTTGGAGTGCTCTGAAACATAGCAGTTTTGGTTAGAGAGATTTCTGAGAACATCATTTTTTGGTCTCAGTTAAAGTGTGCTTGCAGACCCTAATTTCTCTTTGGAATGTGAGTTTGTAAAGGATCTCTCAATGGAGCTGAAAATGCTGAAGCATATTAAATGCTGATATTACATTAAAATATGCCACAAATGAATGAAATGAAACCATGTCTGTTTGTTTAAGCTCGGCTTTGGTTGACAGTAAGGCTTAACATATCTTTAGAGAATGTGAGTATAATTTGGGAAGTGTCATGAAATCCAAAATAAAATAACTTAAAATCATTTCAGCATTTTATTGTAAAGATTGCATTATGTGTTTCTTTCTATTCTAGCTTTCTTGTTATTTTTAATAGAATATAGAAAATATGCTTAACTCCCGTAGTCATCCATAGTAATCATATCACCTGCTCCAACTCCCTCTATTGTCTTTCACGTATACCCATAAAGTCAAATATAAGCAGTGCTGCACTGCAAGTAGACACCACAATGCTCTATTAATATACTTAATATGTTAATTAGTATCAGCAAAAATTGTGGTAGCACATACTTTACCATGGGCTGCATGAGCCCACTGCAGACCTCAAATGTGTTCTTGCACTGCTAGTCCATTCTTAAACCCGTGTTACTCCATCCTCACTGCTATTGACTACCTATGTACAACTGATATGAGAGTACTTGCTATATTGATACCCTTTTTTTGGTGCACTGGTAAAATTCAAGTCCACTTATTTCTATAAAATATTAGATTAAACTGCATACAGTTATATGTTCTGCACATATCTTATACATATAGTGGTGCATATATGTTTACTTAGCTGTGTCTAAATATCAAACAAAAACCCTCAATATAAGATTTCCCAAAGTTGAGGCATAGGTCTATAAATTAAATCTTATGTGTAAATTAAAATAAATAAATTGAGATTTCACACCTTGTTTTACTACTGAAATGTTTTTGATTTAAGTCCTTTGTACTTTCTCCCATAACTGAAATTTGACAAAAATGAACATATCAGTATTATCACTCCAGGAGTTCAGTATTGACAAACAAAAAATAAATATGAATTGTACTTAGAAACATTTGAAACAGAGGCCACCCATGTAATGAACTGCATATTTGTGTATATTTATGTATATATATGTATGTATATATAAATAAATTTGTGAATTTGTACTTCTTCCCAGGAGATTAAACACGGCCTAATTACATTCAAAGATTGTACTGATAGTAAGGAAAAGACAAATAACTTTGAAAAACTCAGGTAAAAGGAGTATCTTAATAAAGTATCAAACGTCCTTCAATAGCTGACTAAAGACTGATCTGATGTGACATTCCTGAAGAATAATTTTTTTTCTGAGCCAAGTGGCCTCAAGCAGAAATCTCAAGGAAAAATCAAACAATGTTTTTGAATTTGTCAAAGGATGGCTGAGGCTGTAGAGTGGCCAATTTCACCGTGGAGAACTCTTTCCATTCTTTAACATTCAGTTTCAAAGACTTGAAAATCTTGAAATGCAGGATTATAAAGACAACAAAAATTCAGTGTCCTTAAATAATGTTTCCAATGGAGATGGACAGGAAAGATCAGCATGGATGAAAGCTAGAAAAAGTGTCTTTTCTTGCCTGCATGAGGCCTCTAATGGAATTTAATTTCTGAACATTATGGATTATGTTTTTTAAATTCATCCAGGAGGCACCACTGCAGTACTGGAAAACAACTGAGTGAATATGGAGGTTTTTGATTTGTTTTTTTTTTCTTTTTGGTCTTTTTGCTGGTACCAGTGGACCTTTGTTAAGGGTGATATCTTGCTACGTTCTGAGAATCTAAAAGATTGTTAATGCCCTTGCCATGCAGGCAGAAAAACACCCAATGTTTTGCACAAAAGTGAAATATCTACAGAGTCATTAGGTCAGGAATTGATCTTCCAGCTGAATTCAAAATATTGAGAGCATCTTACGAAACTGGCCCACTTGCCTAAGTGCACAAATACAGATTTAAGAGCCTTCTTTTAACTATACAGTTTTAAAATGAGCAGTGATCTTACAGTTTAATAAAACATAATAATGCTTCATTCAAAATTGAAAATATAAGTGATTTTTTATTTTCTTTAAACAAGATTTCACCTACTTCATGACAATATTAATGTCAAATTATCAAATTTGTTTAATAGTAGAAACTTAAAACAAAATTACTTCAAGTGTCCCTTTAAAGATGAAGATAATTCCTTTTTTAAATTACATTTTCTTTCTTTTTTTCTTGTGTGTTTCCAGTTTTATCCCCTTCCTTCAGGGATCTTGATCCACCAGAATTGTGAAGAGCTTTATGAAGCTGGGGATCCGGCATCACCTTCCAGTTCCTTTTCATGCAGACTGAATTCTACCCTTGTTTGGAAGTTCACTAACCCCTGTTTTTAAGACTGAAGAGGAGTGTATTTGCTGCTTAGACTTTGCATGTTTTCCTTGCACAGTGAAAATAATTCAGCCATAAGTAGTTCCATTGTCAGTGGGAGAACTCACTTTAGCAAAGCAAACAGGATTTGGCTCTTTTATTTCTGTGAATTCTTATTTCTTAAGCACTACTTAAAATTCCCTTCATTTCTCCCCTATCTGCAATAGAGAAAAACCTTATTCAATAGGCTATTTATGCTCTTTGTACTAGCTTTATGTATTTATTTCAAACCAATAAGTTAGGCAAAAGTAACTTTGGAAAATGGATGTATTCTACATTTCATATTGCTACTTTTTTTTTGGCAGTCTTGGCATATGAAAGTCAAATAAAGTACCATTCTCCTAGAGCAAAGCAAAGGATAGTAGCCAGCCTCAGGTTAGCCCTGCCTCTTGAGACACGGAGTTCATGATATACTTTTAGAAAGAACTATTGTCTGTGCCCTGCAGACCTGGGAGTGAAGTATTACCTTCTGAAAACCACAATAGTATTTTGACAGCTCTGTCTTTCATATTTGTTTACTTTTTTAATCTGAAGGCCACGTTATATCTTAGCTTGCAGTATCTAAAACATATGATACCTCATCCCGATGCTTAACAGCTTCTAGCTTACATCCATGTCTTTCATGGTTCATAAGGTGTCACTCACCTGTTGGTCAGCTCCAGTAGATCTGCGAAGATGCCTTCTGAATAGCCCGATCATGAATCAACTTCTTCTCTCATGATGCCCTGCTGGTGAGAACATTGCCTGGAGTCATGGAGGACATTTAGCTTCTCCAAGGTACTTTGCTCAGGTGTATAGAGGAGTACATACTTACAGAGGTTCTACATTCCTGGAAGAAGAACAGGTGTTTGCACTTGTTTTTCAGAATTTCTAGCTTTGTCACTACTGTCATCCCAATATGTCTACATACTAGCTTTCTATATAGGGTACCTGTGAGTTTGTCATTATGTTGATGGACGTGTCTCAATATGGTTGGGAGGTGATGTAGGTAGGCGGTTGGACTAAATGATATTTAAGGTCTCTTCCAACCTTAATGATTTTATGATTCTGTGATTCTTTTCTATGATCATATAAGGCAAGTGGAAATACACAGTTTTGTGAATAAAATGCAAAATGATGGTGCCTGTGGTACAACCTGGTCTAGTGGAAGGTGTCCCTGCCCATGGCAGGGGTGTAGAAACTAGATCACCTTCAAGGTCCCTTCCAACCCAAACCATTCTATTGTTCTATGAACTGTAGAAGTGATATAAGGACTCTGAGGAGCTAGTTCCATGTATCATTTGATTACATTGGGTGAGAAATACCTGTAGCACTTATGCTTGAGCAATCGTTCATCCAGAGGTGGATGAATAGTGCTAGGAGTTAAAACAGGAAGAATTAATGAAATAATTAACTTTTGAATAAAGTTATAAGGCATCAAAACTACTAAAAGAAAAAAATAATCAACACTGAACATTTCACATAGATATTGAAAAGTATCAGCTCGACTTCCTTGTTATTTAAAGTTTTAGGAAAAAATTGAAATACTTTAGTTGCTGAAAGATTGTAGGACTGATTCAAGAGGAAAACTGGGAATCAAGCTTGTAAAACACATTTCAAAATATTAATAAACTGAATTTTATTTTAGTAAGCATATCTCTTTAGAGACAAAAGGTCTCCGAAAAAAAAATAATACAAAATATTTGTGACTAACTAACACGTACCTTAATTTTAAATCCTATATTATGTGAATAAGCTTGTTAAAAATAAACAATGCATCAAAAAATATTTCAAGTACAATCAGAACTAACTTTTCTGAAATGGTTGTTCATGGAAAAGTATGAAGTACGCTTGCTTACACTTTTCTGAAAAAAACAAATTTCTGTGAAAACTCTTGTGCTTATTCCAGTCTTGAGGACTTTTTTGAAAGATCTGGGATGACTGTTCCTCTGGACATCTTTGGAATTTACTGATCTGTAAAAGTGGGGGAGGTGACTTTCTGTTAATTGAGTCATTCAAATGATGACAAAACCCAAAAGTATATTCATTAAAAAATACTCAACTGACAAGAGATTTAATGCTCAGTGGGGACAAATGGTTTAATGTATTTAAACAATTTTAGAGATTGCTCTTGTGAAGGCTTACCATTGTGAGCAGCTCTACTAAAGTAAATTGTACTATATATTTTTACATTTAAAGGCCTGTGCAACAGTATAGTGGAATTACTCAAGTTCTTGAAATTAATTTAGAGCTTAAGTATGCAGCAGAATTTGGATCTGGGACTATATTTTAGTTTGAAAACCTCTGAATGTGCACATCATTATGAATAAAATTTTATGATATTCAACTGTATGTCATAGTAATGTGTATATCTGAAATAACATACACAGAATATAAGTCTGCTGTGGTTATCCTTATGTCAGTGTGATCATAACATGCCTGCAATATTTTTATCATAAGCTTACTGTGGTATCATGAGTTCATTTGAATCTCATTGTAAAAATAAAAATAAAAATCTGATGAACTGAGAAAGAAATATACTTAATCATCTCTGAAGATGAAATGTTCATTTAAAATCTTAATATCTTTTTATTTGAGTGCAAATTCTTACTGGTCTAAGTAAGTAATACTTCAATACAGTGTTCTCAGTATTTGAATTGGATTTTTGGTACATGGAACGGAGGTTCAAAATCAGTAGTTATAAACAGGTCTAACTTAAAAGTCTAGAGATTTACATTCAGAGTAGGAGATTGGTTTATTTTTATGTGCTTGTATATCATGGCATCGCCAATTATCTACCTTGAATTTTTAGTTTAAAATCTTTTATGACCTCAAAGTTAATCCAGTAAGAACAGGAGATGTTTTTACTTGGTTCCCGTACACAGGCAGATCTGCTTGTAGCACTAGCTGGTTATGCTTAAATGGGTTCTTTGAACCTGGTAAACTCTTTGATAGAACCATTTGAGTCTAGATTTTTTAATCCACCACATGCATACTTAGGTTACTCCCAGTTTTGTTGCACGAATTTCTCATACTCTCCATCTTTGATTTTCTCATTAAATTTTTATTAGAAATTTTTGTGTAAACAAAAAATACTTATGAATTAGGCATGGACTATATTCTTAGCTTGTTTTGTGTTTATACTTCTCACAATTTTGACATACAATGGGTATACTCACAAGAGGATTTGGACTAAGAAGCATTATACTGCAGTACTATAAGAAAAAAATAGAAAGTTTTTTTAAAAAAATATTTTTAACATTCATATATTTTGTGTCTTGCAAGTTTTTAAAGCTTACTTTGTAATGGCATATCAAGTATAACTTAAAATAAACAATTAAATGGTCATTTAGGATTAGTTATTATGACTGTTCATAGACATATAGTAATTTTTGAAGCTTGTAATACATTTTACGACAATATCATGTATATTGTGTATTGCTCTTCTGCTTTTCTATGAAGGGCAGAGTGGGGAAATAATTTCACACTGCATATAATGCATTGGATATGAAGGAAACTTGAAAATTATTTAGTTACAGATTTCTCTGACCAGGCTTGCAAAATGGCATATATTATGTTAATGGGCAAGAATTTGAAAATGAACTTGAATATTAAACACAGTAAGTTTGGGTTCTGACATGAATGCAGGCATGGTTAGTGTATAACACAGAAAACAGATTCTTTTTTAACTCTTTCAGGTCTGTTGTGGAGTAGGTACATCATCTATGTCAAAATACACATAATTATAAGTGAAATATCAGACAACCATCTGTATTGTTTATTTAAGTCTAGTCCCTGTTCATACTGAATCCCAAAGCTCATCCTGTGTTCCTCCACATCAGTGCATTTCTAAGTCAGTTGTGTTGTGCTCTGCTGGCTAAAATCAGCTCCAGTGCAGCAGACTTTACTGCTAACAATCCTAGGAGATGAGCTGCTGCTGCCTTTGCAGCAGCCCCATACATCCTTCAGGAAAAGTGAGGGAATGGTGAGCACCACTCTCTGGAAAACGGCCACACAAGTCGCGTGTGGTTCACTGGTGATTGCTCAGTTTGTGGTGGATGCATCTATCACAGCTGTAATCATGACTGAGAAGTGAAAGACTAACAAGCACATTATGTACTCGCATCTTCAGTGTGTCAGATGTGCCATCGGCTTTTGGCCAGTTTTTAAGCCGTTTCTGAACTGTATAATAGGGGTAGACACATGCTTAGACATTTTATGTGGCTTCAGCCAAAAATGATTAGAACTACATGAAATAGATAGGACTCTAGTCTTCCTCAAGGGCTGACTGGTTGCCCTGAGAAGTTACCCTGTATATTGCACTGGGAGAGAGTTAAGCTCCCCATTTATGGATGTAGTCCAAACTAATCCAGATGGGGCCCTGAACGACCAACGCCATTTGTCTTTGGAGTTGGCCGTGGTTTGAACAGGGGATTAGACCAGATGACTGCCAGAGAGCCCTTGTGAATGAAATTACTGCATGCTTCCATGACTGTGAGCACCACTGGGTATGTCCATACTGGTGTCTTTAGAAACCATGGTGTGCAGAGACCAGAAGTGACAGGGAACATACTACCTTAACATGGTGTTCTGTTTCCCATTTTGTCCTGTAAAGTGCTAGTGAAACTGTCACCAAACATTTCACATGTGTTTCATCATCCTTCCACAGCCACACATGCAATGGGACTGAGATGATCTCCTCCTGTGGCTGTGTGAGACCATGTTCCTCTGTATTTACTCCTATAGTCCATCAACCAAAAATACCTCTGTCCTCCTCCTTAATCCTCTGAGCAGGCACTGGGTTATGAGGCACTGGTTCACAGACCACAAGTAACTTCTGTGTTCCTCTGCAGAGTTTTGCGTCTTTTCCTTACAATCTAGGTACATGATTGAGCTTTTCCCTTAACTCTAGCTCTTCCCATATGAAATAGAAACATTCTGTCTAAAATCAGAATATTTTTCATGGTCTTTCATACCCTTGGCATCCCTGAATGGCAGGCCTGGGGAAAGCAGATGTGCCTGGAAGTGTCTGCAAATGCTGTTACTGATGTGTGCATGTGTGTGTGCTAGAGAGAAAAAAATCAGAGATAAAGATGTAAACTCAATTCTGTTTACTTGGGCTAGTAATGGACACGCATGACACATGGTTTGTTACTGGGCAGAGTAATAACATTCATCTTGTCAGTGTCACAGCCTCTGCAAATGATCTGTTTAACTACAGGAATGGAAAACAGAATGGTTAGATGTCCAAAGCAGGTTCACTTGGTGGTGTGTTCCACATCGACCGAGGGTAAATATTTTCACTTCTTGCCAAGCTCCCACTTGGCTCTCCACTTGAGGTTGAATGTGCTCAGAGGTGACCAGGAGGAGGGGAGGACACAAAGGAACATTGCATCCTGTGGCAGACAGTGATAGGGTGCTTTTGAACCTGTGTCTGCCAGCTGACAGATATGTTTGTGTACTTCTGAGCTTTCCCATTGAAAATTACATGTTGGTGCACAATAGCTCCTTTCATCTTTGTGTGGTGATTTTGCTTTCTTGCTCGGCAGAGTTGGTGGCCTTCTGAGCAAAATTCTAACACAGCTAAGAATCTGACAAAACAAGATATGTACCATAGCTTTGGAAATATATATTGACAGTTACTCTAGGTAACTGTTTTTGCATTTACTTTGATGAGGCATCAAAACGGTTCTTGCAACTGGTGGTCAAAGGCAGGAACTCAACTGGCTGTTGATAACCTTGGGCTAGCCAAAAATGTCAATTTTGGCCCAGGTCCTAACTAGACATATGGAAGAAGAGAGAACATGTGATAAATGTAATGGATTCAATTTTTCCTGAAATCAATGGTCAGCCTGGCTAAGGATCTTCACGGGGTCTCAGAAGGAGTTAAATGATGAGCACAACTGTTGAGAGAGAAAGAGCATTTCTGAAAGCTACTGCTGATAAGTAGTTAAAGCTGTTCAAAAGCAGCTGCTGCTCTGAATGTGGAAGTGCACCTGTGAGTTGTCAGACTCACAGCTAATTTGCCACTGATATACCTGCACTGGATTATAGGTACTTACAGATAGATTAGCAACGTGGTGTTGTATGCACTTCATCCTTTTATTTCTCTGTTTGGGAATGACTTGTGGCTGGCAATATGCTCTTTCCTAACAACCTGGAGAATGTGGTGTTACCAGTTATTTAGAAAATGGTTTATTATTTCTTGAGAGGTTTCAGGCATGTTATGGCTTTTATGAAAAGAGTTGTTAAGTCCTGGTTGTGCTTTATCCTAAATCCCTTACAGTAAAAACCCAAACCCCTAAACAATAAAATCAGGAAAATCTGATGTGTACCTCCTTTGGTTGGTCTGTTATTTAGCCATCAATACCTGTTTATCTGAAATGACACATTTCCCATTCAGACTAAATATCAGTTGTCCTAAAGAACTGTCTCTGCAGCTTCAACCTACAGGAGTCTAACAGTTAACAGTAAATATTTTTTTTATTATACTTTTTTTTTCCCAAAGCATATTTCCACCAAAAGAGCAAAGCATTACAGTAGACTGGATGTTTTAGGTCATTTATTTTGTTTTTGCTTTGGGTCATTTTACAGAAGCACTTCTGCTCTCTAGCGTTACAATGAGAGCCACTCTACTCCCCAGATATTACCCAGCAGCACTCGGGGGCTCTTAATGATTAATACCATCACAGTCCAGCCACAAACCTTTCTGGCACAGATAATGCCAGGCAGCAAGCACGCTTGACACTTTTAATGTATAATTAAGTAGAAAAAGTCAGCACTCAGTATGCAAATTTTTCAAAATGATAAATGATGCCATACAGCAGTAGGGATTGATTTGGTGTAAATGAAACTAATTAAGGAAATGTCAAACATAATTAATAAAACAGGTTTAAGCTGCAAAACATTGTCAATTGAATGAATGAGGAGGCATTGGCTCCCATTGTTTCTGCTTTATTTAGGGCTTGTGTTTAGCTTGTACTCTGTTCCTAAATGCACTTTCTCTACCTCACACCCTCCACTACCAATTCCCAGAGAGGGGGAAAATAAATTTGCTTGTCTCTCCACTGACTGCAGAAATTAATTGCAGAAATCTTGTCCCATCCAAGTGTTACATTCACTCACAGGACATTAACATAACTAATTTGAAAGAGCCCAAATGACTGCATAATAGAGCACTGTCAGTATGCCTGACAGTCTTTGGTCATACCAAATTAGCTTGGTTTTCTAATTGAAATTTTTTTCCTAGGACTCTCTTTATAATTTTTTTTCTCTGCTATTCATTTTTGATAAGAACAAAGGTTTTATAATTTACAAAAGAGTGCTTGACCTATAATTACTAGGAGGAAATTAGGGGAGGTAGAAAAGTCAGATTTAGTCCTGGTAATGATGCTGGAGACCTTGCTCCCTCTGGGGAGCCTGAAGAATAATGGAATCTTCTATTTTTACGGGCGACCTGTGCACTGGTGCTGACTCTAACTGTGAATCCACTTTACCTTGCAGATCACTTGCTTAACACTAAAAGTGCCAACAGAATCACAGGCCATTATTCCAAATGTCATTCGGTGCCAGTGCCATTTCCAAATGCCCTTCCGTTCAAATGAATGAATCAAAGAACATCTGCCAGTCCTCTTATCTTGTCCTTGTAAATCTCCCGTTTTAAAGACTTTCACAAAATGAAAGTGGTACTTAATTTAGGTAAATGGGGTCACCGGTAAGATTTTTGTTTTAAAAAAATAGCACTAAGATGCTTCTTTTTAAAAAAAAGTTACATAGCCTGACTTTTCACACATATTTGGGTTTAGAGCAGAGGTTCTTTTCCAGCAGACGAACCATCCTTTCTGATAATATATGGTCTCCCTTTGCATATCAGACTATGTGCTTGCAGCAGACCATTTAAAAAAATCAAATAGTTGAATATCTTCCTGTTATCACCTCCCTAAGTTCTGGTTAGTGGTTTCAACATTTCATACAGGTTTCAAGTTAGAAGTACTGTATGTGTATTGGTGTATACATACATTTGTGTACGTAAATACAGGTGTATGTGTGTATAACACATATAAAGCACACATAAAAAACATATAGAGAGAGTTTTGAACCCATGTTCTAATTGTATGTCTATGTTATATATCTGCATATGTGAATTTTTATAATAAATAAAGAAATAAATATTGTATTTATTCTTCTAATGGATGTTACACATCTGCCAGCTTTGAAATTGGTCTTTCTGTATTTTTTCTACAAATCAGAAAGGTCAGTGGAAAGTTTTTGACTGAAAGGTTTTAAAAAATCATAATAATTTTTTATGTAACTTTTGATGATTTTAAAAGAGATTTCTTAATATTGGTACGGTATTTTCCATTTCAGCAGTAGTTTGTATGGTTTTAATTGCTAAAATAATATAAGTATTAGAACTGTGAGAAAGAACATTGCATAAAACACCCATATTTAGTTCCTCTTGAAGAGGGAAAATAAATCACATAGAAATAAAATAAGGTGTAAAAATTTTTCAAATTCTCTGTTTTAGAAAACAGTTGCATTGATTTATTAAATCAGTAACAGCTTTTTTAGACATTTTCACTTGAGTAAGAAATTATACGATTATACTTATGGTGCTGATCAACTCTGAAATAACTCTGTGCCTTGTTGTAGAGATTAAACTTTGCAAGCCCAGATGGCTTTTGGGAACCACCACATCCTGGTCACATTTTCCTTTTCCACAGCAGAAGCTGCAGAGAGCCTGTCCAGTGGGGTTGCCTGGGAAATATAGATACCATGGGCTGAGCATCATTCCTCAGCTGGTTGTACACGTTCTCCTATGCTCCAGAAAGCACCTTCAAGCTCTGCCTGGGGCATGCTGGCCATAGTGCCTCCGAGGGTCAGTCAAGGGCTGCAGGGGCCCTCGCAGATGGAGAGAGGGAAGTCAAATACATCCTAGTTTACAAACTGACCAAAACCCAAGGAATTAAATGTCCTTTTCTAGATCATGCAACAGATAAGGTACTCCTGGGACCTTTATCTCCAAATTCTTCTTGATATATTTAAAAATCTCATTGCCTCATATTACTTATTTGCAATAAAATGTATTTGAAATTAAAAAAAGAGCTAAATTTGTTTTAAGTCTTTAAATCTGGTGATGCTTTCCACCTTAAATCCCAGTTCCCAATATCCAGTACCTACATCAAAATTTCCTACAATCCTTCCCCAGATGAGGTGATGGCATTTACATTATTTCTCAGAAGACTCCTGCGAAATACTTCAGAAGAACTGAGTTTATCATGAGTGATTTAACCAGGCAGCAATATTTTTCTAGAAATCTTCTGCATTTTCTAGAGTTCACATCAACCTACCCAAGCTGACTCAAAAGTTACAGCCCTTTTATTTAATGTCAGAATAACAGGTTAAATAATAAGGACCTCTATCTCTGACTTTAAAATCTGCTTCCTGACATCCAAATATAGTAAGCTGAACATTGGTTATATGTTTAGTGCATATATTATTTCAAGCAATTTGTGTATCATACATCTTAATCTTGTATCATTTTATTTAAGTAGTATCTGTTTAATTTCTTTCAACTTATGTGTATGAGAATGCACATTTTCTAAAAGCAGAAGAAAAATAGTTCTGTAATATATTCCACTACATTCTACACAGTCCATACCACTATGGTGTATATACAAGTGCAAAAATGGAAATCACTGAGAATCTTGGATTGCCAGCACGTTTGAGGACCGTGCTCGGGGCAGGTGTGTTTGCTTAACTACAGGAGTACCTATAGACATTTCCAAATTCTTTCATTGCTTTCTGGAATTATCCCAGGGTTTTTAAGGTTGTGCTTACACTGCTTGGCTTCTTTCCAACAGCTTATTACAGTTCACATTACAACAACAATGAAATTAAAGGGTCTCGGGTGGATCAATGGTTTTCTTAATACATTGGCATCAGGGGAGAAATGCAGACTTCTGCATGTGAACTGATACTCTGTCCTAAGCCTGTGGTTCAAATTGCTCATCTATTGTTCGAACAATGGTTGTAAACTTTACTGAGAAGCCGCTCTATCCAGATACTCATAATGTTGGGTTTTATTCAACAATGTTTGAATGTGTTTCATCTGGACCTTAAAATTTAAGGAGATGGATTTCCCAAATGTTTCAAATTTAGAGTTCCTGCCTTGACATTATGAGAAAGACAATCCTGTGAGATCTTCACAGGGAGAGCCTTTGGGGAAGACCTTTCTGTACCTGACTATATATATATGTGAGGGCATATGTAGCGTTATCCTCACATACCAAACTTCATTGAAGGACTCCTTAAGACACAGACCACTAAAGGCTGAGGCAGTGTTTTGGAGAAACCTCACTGCATGATTATGGGGCTTTGAGGCTCTTTGTAGGAGCCACTGTTGGTTACCATTATGGTCAGAGAGCTGCTTCAGCCAGACTACACTGGAAGAGTTTCTGGACAATTTTTGAATAATTAGATCATGTGCTAAAATATGAGCATGTTGTCTAGAAGTCTACAGATCCATTTTAAGGTTCACCAGTATGCAGCATACCTTGCTAACGCCTTGTTGTTGTTTTAATAGGTGACAGGTAACTTGAGGTGCATGGGGTGGCAGAAAAGAACATGCATTTCACTCAGATTTAAGGATTCATAACTGCATATATATTTAAGCCAGTGGATTTAAAGTGGATACATCATAATGTTACATAATAATATATGTTTTCAATTATGCATACTTTAAAGTAAGTATAAATGATTGGATAAATGTACTTTATACTCTGTCACAATATTTAATAGTTAACAATAACAATAATAATAGTAGTAATAATAATATATACTCATAAAACAATTATTTTAAAAAGTCTAAATTACTCTGTTCCTCAAAATAACAAGAATATGCCATGAAAGCAAATATCTCTTAACCTTAGAAAAGGTTTTTCTATAATCATTAAATAAATAATAATAAAAAAGCCCACGTATACATTACCTTATTGCCTTTTTTCCCCCCTAGGTTCCAATTTAATGAACAGACCATTTTTCTACACTACTAACTTTCTTATTCCAAGAACACCACGGAAATAGATTCTTATATATAAGTATTCTTGAAAATATTGCTTCATTTACAGTTTTCAGAAATACTTTCCACAAGAAATCTGATGACAAAGACAGTCAAAACAGGAAAAACAATAGGAAAGTTTATGACGTATAAAATGAATTCTTCAAAAGAATTTTGTTTCAAAATGCCAAGGGTTATAAGTCAACTATATGCAGCACATCTTACTATTTATTACCTTACATTTGGCTGAAATTCATCTCTTTTGACAACCTTGGGTAAATCATGTTACATATTTCATAAAATATGAGTGCTGGACCTTTTTCTGAAGACACTACTTAGCGAGTGAACTCATTGCTATTGGCTGCATCCCAGTTGCCATAAGCTCCCTTAAGACCGGGGCTTTTACAAGGTCCTGTGGCAGCTGACTCAAAGGAAAGGTATTTATAGAAAGCATATGCAAAAAGTGGATCTCTTGTCCAGTTTTCAGAGCTCAGATGGAAAACTAAATACAAATTGAGATATGCAAGTTTCAATTTTGAGCAAATTTACTGGGTGAAAGCTTCATTTTTTATTTTTTTTTAAATTTGAATATGTTCAGAGCCCCTCAGAATATGCAACTTCATAGCTAACGTATTTTTTATTCTTGAAGGCTCATTATTTTACAGTGAGGTTACTGAACCTAGACCACGTAGTGCAGATTACCCAGCATAGTATTAATCAAAATATACATGGTAAATGGGATTCAAAACAGTGCCAAATAGGCATCTGCTTTTAGCAGGGAACAAAAATGCATTTAGCTCCTTTATTAAAAGGTATTATGGGCAATTTATTTTTAAACCATCTCTCTAACACCATTAACTAGCATATAATTTAATGTACTCCCAAGCAACTTGACTTTTACATTTCCTTCAAAACATTAATTTGCTTTTGCAAATTGATGTAAAAGATGCCTTTGACCCCTGGAATGATTCAAACCATTACCAATAAATTAGATTATCCTTTAAAACAAGATCACCATTTTTATTTTTATTTTTGGATGGAAAAATAAAAGTCTGTCATTTCTGGGAGTGAGATAATACTGCTTACAGGGAAATAAAACTTGGAATAGTTACAACTATTTACTTTTCCATCCTTATCACTGGTAGTGTTAAAGGACTTGCTTCAGAAAATTTTCAGACTACACAAACGTTATTAACAGATTAAATTCAGAAAATTTTTTTGGTTGTTTGAGATGATTTATCTTCAGGAAATGGTCATTAAGCTAATGCTCTCTCTTGCTGAAGTCCCACCTTTAAGCGTGACAGGACACTTTTTCCAGACATGACAGAAAAATACAACTGTCCAAGGTTGTGCTTATTTTTTAAAAATAATGCAAATGTCAATTTTCCTATTCAAAGCCAAGCTACTGAGAAGGAAAATCATACATTTGACTTAGGCACCTGGTACTGTGATACATTTGAATATGCCCAATAATTAGTAGGCTTAGCTATCACAACTGTCTTTATTTATATGGTGGTTGCCACCTTAATCCATAGGGGCCAAGCAGGAGAAATGTCAGAAGAGGATACCTGAGCATATATGGCTTGAATTTGACAGATCTGATTGACAAAAGCAGTAACTGACTCATATCCTTACCATGGAGATGTCCCAGGAGGAGAAGAGAAACCTCCCCGTGGGTTGTTACATTCACTTTAACCCCCCAGGTCTTCAGGATACACTTGTTAAAATCTAAGACCCTGATAAAAAAGCCTATGGAAATCAGTGGCAAGACTCTTATTAACTTTGACAGAAGCCCTAAGGGTTGACTTCAACCCCCTTATTGGGATTGTATGGTGGCACAAGCCTCTCTCAGCAAAACATCTAAATACACACTTAATATAAGCAAATGATCAACAGGGTGGGTTATTATGCAATTGGTCTGTCCAGTCGCAGTCAGAAAGGTGCAGTGAGGTGGAAAAGCCTGGCTGCACCTTACCTTGGCATTTTCCTTCCAAAAAAGAAAAGAAAGACACTGATTTATAACATATGGAGATTGTAACTTTCAGTGCAGCTGTACTTACAGTTTCTATTACTATCCTGTGTAAGGAAAAGGTCTAGAAAACTTGATCTCGTTATCAGCCCAATTAATTATAGTTGGGCTATTTCTAAAGGCTTTATGTAATATTTATAGGCTTGCTTAAAAGCATGGAGTGTGGGGTTTTCTGTTCATCCCACAAAGAAGCTCTATACTGATACATATCTAGATGTTCAAAACATATATTACCACACAGATATTGTGAGTCATTAGTATGAACAGCAAGTGGCTTCAACTTCCCACTTAAATGTAGTTCTCAATTTGCAAGAATCACTTAAATTGTATGATAAAAACACTTGCAAGAAAAGAATTACTATATAAGTTTGCATCACACATTCACCTCATCTGACAACTGCCAGTTCTAGACATTAGGAGAATGACATGACTCGGGCAATTGCTTGATTAGTTATTACAAGAACAGTTTTTCTCTTAAGAGAAATTCACTATTAAAAATGCAAATGTTTTCTTATTTCAAGAGTCTCATATATTTAAAATATTTCAAGTTAAATATAGTTTAAATGTTGTGTCATTTTATTATCTTTCTATGACTTGGAGCTTTCATGTTTAAGTATCATTCTGACATGAGATGTGGAAAATGGGACATTTTCATACGTTGCAGAGTTTTTCTTTACCTGCCTTTGCTGCTGTTCTCAAACCTTCAGCTGCTCCTTGTTATTCAGAAAACTGCATTAAAAAAAATAGAAATTATATTCTGACTTTTAGACATTTCTGTGTTGTGAAACTTTAGTATTCCTGACTATGCATTATTTTAATTAATTTTTATTTTTTTAATTTTTTTTTTTGCTAAAGAACAGTATATGCATCTGCTTCAAAAACTGAAAAATTCAGATTTCAATGGGCATAGCAGCTGTGACCGTTCTGCAAGGGGGAGCATTTCTGACAGTTGGATGTTGCTGAAATGCTGGTTCTGTGATGAGCTCTCATTCCTCCAGAAAACAAACTATGTCTAGGTTACAGCTAATCTTGTTTTATGACAGAACACAACAAAGGTCTGGGGGAAAGTCTGGAAGCCTTCTTTAGTAAATCAGAGAGTCTGGGTCATTTGTTTTATGTGGTAAAGATGTAATATATTAATTTTTATTAGTTACTTTTCAAAATTTTCCTCTTTTCCCTGTGTTTCCACAACTGCTTCTAAGGTAAATCCAAATGTTAGAGGCTTTGAGAGTCAGATGAGAACACATTCACAAAAATGTTGTTATCTGTCACCCATATTTGTCCATGCTTAGCAGGTTATAGACCTGATTAAGTGTACAAATTGCACAAAGAATTAGTTATATTTCTGCTTACTTTTATCTTTCTACTTATTTTTCCATTTAAATGCAAGAAGAGAATGTGTAACCTTTTTTCATACACTTTGTGGTAAACAGTGAGCCATCAAACCATGTTCTGGCTTGTTTTATTGAGCTGGGAAAACGGATCATTACAGTGCTTACATGTCTCTTTTTCCCCAAGCCATCCAGCCTTGACCTCACCAGAGATTACACCCTTAGGGTATGTCCAACCTCCCTAACACCCTGTAATCCCCATTGTTTCACTCAGAAGCAGATCAGTATTGAAAGCTTCTTCATATTGACTTTTAAGCAGCCAAATTCATATGAAAAGCTAATATATTCAAAGCAATTGTTCCTCCAAACAGGTGACACAGTTTACTGTTGTATCAGAATGGGAAGTGAATAATAAGATAAACTTTTGCTTGAGAAAGTTGTTCTGATGTTATTCCATTGCTCTTGTGAGCTGCTCAGTGGAGCAAGTTATCAGCCATCCTTCCTTTTCTACATTTATTCAGAAGCTTGGTATTCAAGCTTTGACCTACACATATACAGAAAGCTGCTTTCTTATAGATAACTGGGTAACCAGTTAGATTTTTAGTATATATTAAATATA
>VZRW01007239.1:57773-81500 GCA_013398125.1 Aegotheles bennettii
ATTTCTTTAAATGTTGACACTGTAATCTGAATATGAACTTTACAATAGATGCAGAATTTTCTTAAGTACTGTTGAAATTATAGCAGAAATCAATAGTGAATTGATACTTAAAAATATATAAATAGTATATATTATACGTATGTAAAAATAAATTATAAACATAATTTTTATAAAAATTATAAACAAATAGATAAAAAAATGTAATCTATTTCTGAAAATGATCTTGAATGCACTACCTTTCCAGAACTCCTGCAACTCAAACGCAGGTCAGGTGAATGGCTGATACTAATCAAGAAAAGGGAGAGAAAATCCTGAATATAGGGCCTTTTTGTTCTCTTGAAAACAGAATACTCACAGCACAGTTAAATTAAAGAATCATAAGCCTCTGCATGTGATTTGGTGACTGGAGCAGCTACGGGGGCTGCAGGGAGTGTTTTCATATGTGTGGCCCATCTCTCCTACTTAAATGGGCTCAGAATTTAGCCCTGAGGCAGTGATGTACCAGGTTAGACTTTAAACCCTGGTTTGCTGTTATCCAGGTAACCTCCTGCATGAATTCATTATTTTTGCAAAAGTACAGACACTGAAGCAAAGGTTCCCCTGCAAGGGCAAAAGCAGATTTACTACTAATGGAAATGGACTACTAATTCTGTGTTCACCCTCATAAAACTCCTGCAGTGCAGCAGGGAACAGAAATTAAAGAAACATTTGGAAGGTCAGCAGCACAGGAATATTATGTAAAGAACAAAGACTGTGGATTTCAAAGGGTGAACTGCAGAAATGTAAAATGGGTATCTAGTCTCAACTAATATAACTTTCGATGTACAGTGTTGTTGCATATGGAGGAAAAGGTCCCCTGCCAAGCAGAGCAAAAAATAATCCATTAGAGTGTATGAAAATATCCCTACTGGCAAAAGATGTCAGGTTTTTTTTAGTGATTAGATTTAGTTTTCTAGACTTCTAGACTAGAAAGAAAAAAATAAAGAGTAGAAAAATTATGAACTTTCCCAACCTCAAATCTCCTTTGCTTGGCTGAAAGAGCAACATACAACTTTGGAATTATTCTCTGTCCAGAGATGGTGGTAAGCACAGACCTGACAACTTTATTTTAACCATCATAGGCAATGTTTGGAAAAAAACCCTGAAAGACCCAAAAGTAAATTAATCAAGTCCAAGTATTGGTTGACGTTGATTCAAATACTACATATTAAAAAACTCCTCATTCTTTGCTGGTGGCTCGAAGTGATGTAAGAATAAATCCTTTTGAAAGGATTTTACACCAGTTAGAGTTATGCCCATGTTGTAGTCGCAGTGAACACACAGTCTTTAGCAGACTGAAACTAGCATGTAATAACAGGTCGAGCATGCTGGTTTTGGTGCCTAACTAAGCCAGTCTAAAGAGGATTCAGGTTGTTATCTGTATCAACATAATCACTTGTGTTACTGCAGTGCAGGCTTGTGCCATGATTTTAAGTAATTTGTATTTCTGTTTGGAGTTTATATCCTCCCATTAAATAGTTTCTCTTAAATCTTAATTTTTCTTAGCATTGTTTGAGTAAGAACTGAGAAACAACTTTTCCCTATAAATATTTTTATTCAATTATCAAGTTGATTTTTGTTTTCTTCATCAACAGGAAAAGATACAGTTGCACCACCACAGAATGAAATAATGTTATTTTGAAAAATAAATCAAAACAAAATTAGAGAGCAACAGATGTTTTGAAATAATGTTTCAGGGAAATTTTAATCAAAACGCCACTTTCCTTCCAACCAACTGGAGCTGGAGAGTGGCTTTCAATTTTTAATCCATTATTACTTAGTTACTATCCAAATCATATTAGCAGTTACTGAAGTCAGAAGAGCTGTAATAAGAAACCTAAACAAATATTCAGACATTGAGGGACTGTATTTTGAATGATAGTCAATATTTATCACAAAAGAAAATGAAAATATCTTGAAAAGCCCAGAAATTCATGACCCTGTTTGGTGTCCACACAGCCCAACAGTAACCCCTACAAGCAGAAATGAAGGGTTAAGCTTCAGGCTCCTCTTCTTGGAAGACACTTCATTACACCATCGGTAGGGATTAATTTGCAAGATCAATCACATAAAATATAATAAGTAGATTATAACAGAAAAAGACCAATAAGGTCAACCCCTGCACTCCATAGCAGCAGATTTGATAGGTGCTTAACTGCAACATGGCTGGAAAACCAAAGTGATCCTTGGTGGTATATTTGGAGGAGTAACATCACAGAGCAAGCAGAGTAATCATATTTCCCCTCAGTATAACCATGATAATAACTCACACAGATATTACCATGAGTTTGTAAACACTTCCTCACTAAAGATAATGGAAAATCAGTAGTTCAGAGAAGAGCCCTAAACATGATTAAGAAGAGGAATTAATATATTTAAAAAATACAGAGCACTGAATATATATTTATAGCTTGGTTAAAGACAATTGGAGGGTTCATAATAACTATCTGTTAATGTTTGAATGGAATGATCACTAAGAATAGAGAACATATAATTGACCATACAGAGGGGATTGAGTAGGTGAAATATAATGAAACGCAGAAAGATTTAGCATAGATAATCAGGAGAAAAGCTCTGGACAGTGGCAGCTGCCAGGACCAGAATAATGTTTCAATTTTTACATGCTCTGCTGTATACCTTAGCAATATCCCTTTCACTAATGCCAACCATTTGTCTGTCAGAAAAGGAGATAGCTCATAGATGTTAAAGAAAAATATTACTAAAAGCATTACAAATGTTACATGAGAAATCACTGGAAAACATCCTCTTGTTCTTTTCTCCCTTGGGAGGCTGAAAAATGACAATTTCCTTTAAAAATGGGGAATGTCTCCTACTTACAGCTACCTGTGATGGGTTCGTAACTACACAAAAATATTTTGCTGGCTATTACATGTAAAAACATATTTTGGGAAACTCTTCTAGAAATAATATACTGTCACAGGTTTGTGACACAGAGCAGGATTAATTTTATACAGTAGCAAGACTTCTGGCAGCATGACACCATTAGTGACCATCCAGTGTAATGGTATTGCAGTGCTGCATCAGCTGCTTCAGAAGGACTTCACAAAACACCCCCTGCACTATAGGACAGGGTAAGTGATGCTTGGTGGTTATCTCATCTCTCACTTTTTGCATATGGAAGAATTGGAAATGACTGCAGATGGAACAGCAGCGCAATGGTAGAAGGCGTGAGAGACACAGTGACACAGTAACAGTATTTGCAAAGCTATGTCAGACAAATTTCTTCTTATACTTTTAAAATATATAGAAAATGAAAAAAAAAAAAAATCTCTTTGAAAAAACACCAGCACTGACTTGTGATGTTCCTGATCCACAAACTGTTGAATTATCGGGACAGTGTTTGAGGATATTTTCTCTATTTTTAAACTACTCTTTAGGAATTTAATTTGGGAACTCTCAGACACAAAATTATATGTTGGATCAATCCTTTACCTGATGCAGCATAGCTGTTCTTATGGAACATTAAAGCTCTGTTACTCATGAGATACAGCATTAACTTTCACATGGGGAATAAAACAGGACCACTATATTGTAAACTGCCAGTGTCCACTTCCACAAGTCCTAATCTATTTGTACATCCTGGAGGGCTGTTCCTTCACAGAATCACAGAATCACAGAATCACAGAATCACAGAATTCTAGGGTTGGAAGGGACCTCAAAGGATCATCCAGTCCACCCCCCCTGCCAGAGCAGGGTCACCTAGAGTCCATCACACAGGAACGCATCCAGGCGGGGTTTGAATGTCTCCAGTGAAGGAGACTCCACAACCTCTCTGGGCAGCCTGTTCCAGTGCTCTGGCACTCTCACAGGAAAGAAGTTCTTCCTGATATTCACACGGAACCTCCTGTGCTCCAGTTTGCATCCATTGCCCCTTGTCCTATCATTGGTCGTCACTGTAAAAAGCTTGGCTCCATCATCCTGACCCTCACCCTTTACATATTTGTAACCATGGATGAGGTCACCCCTCAGTCTCCTTTTCTCCAAGCTAAAGAGCCCCAGCTCCCTCAGCCTTTCCTCATAAGGGAGATGTTCCACTCCCTTAATCATCTTAGTGGCTCTGCGCTGTACTCTCTCAAGCAGTTCCATGTCCTTCTTATTCCATGCCCTTCCTTAGTTCCATGTCCTTCCACATGTTTTGCATCTATTACTCACCTATTGACATTGTCTTCAGTATCCACTGCACTTGGAGAAATTCCAGCAAAGCAAGTTTCCATCAGGATCTATTAAAAAAACCCAAAACATTTAGTAGGAAAATTGTTGGATACTACTGAAATTCTCAAAGTTCTTTTGGAACTAGCAATTTCAATCAAATCTTCCACTTGCCATCCAGTTCCTTTTCATGCCTGTTACAAAGGGACACCTGAACTGTAAGAAAAACTAGGATGTCAGTGCTTTAGGAAAAAAAAATGTTATCATTCTGTGGGGGCACATTTTTTGAAATGTCACAGGTTTTCTCAGGAGTGGAAAACCATTTCCTACTTCGTGCTGATACTGGTACAACCTCATTTAAAGAAAATGGACATTGCAGTTTAGTAATTTGTTGTGTCGTGTCATTTGTTTAGTTGCTGGCCCAGTATTAAAGAGACTTAACTGAAAAGTGAAGTTACTAAAAGGAATTTGGTTCTATCCTGGCTCAAATCAGAAGTTGCAAAGGAACTATGCCATATAAGACAATGAAGACTCAATGATAAAGTGACCTCAGCTTGGCTTCTGCCTTCTTGACTGAATTTCCATTGATCCACTAACAATTTAAGAGTCACAGGGAGCCCAATTTGTCTTGCAGTTTTAGGCATCACAGGGAACAGACCCACATTTCACAACACATTGTTCACACTGAAGTTGCTGGTTAAAGTGTACTCCACCAACTCTAGAAATCTGTGCATCATGCACTTCACTTGCTATCATGATTGGGAAAGGAAAATGAAGACAACAAAATAAGTTAACAAAAGTACCAAGAATTCTCTGGATCCTCAACATTGTCACAGAAATATTTTTGTGGAGAAGGAAGATTTTATGCATAGTCTGGTATAGATTTAATGATAAAAAACTACAAATTATAAACAAGACCTTGACACAAAGCAAGATAATTTTATGATATGAATTAAAAAAGATAATTTTATTATATGAATTTTGTTTCTTTCTTTTCAGAGTATTTCTATAGAGGATCTGTGTCATAAGTCTCCTCTTAGTCAAGAGCCAGGTTATTAAATAAATTAATAATTTTATTTCATTCTGCTTTTATCATCCTATTATCTTCAGTGGAACAATTCTTTGATTTTACCCCATATCTTTGCTAACTGGTGACCTATGTAGACAGGATAGGTTTAGAGAAAGTATGAGATAACTGTAGATGTGGAAATACTGAGAAATGATGTAATAGCTTTCTGGACACAAAGATATTAATACAAAGAATTTTGTTGCTTTCATTTTCCTACCACTCAAAAAACATTTTTCATGACAGAAGAACATTTTGTTTTCTCTTTTGTACATTTTGTATATCATTCATTCCTATATTTTAACTTCAGACCTAAGAGCTTTTTTGTGACTCTGTAACACCAAGAAAAAAAAATAAATTTAGTTGAGCTTTGTGGGTATCTGGCTGGATTTCACTGGAGCATCACAAATTGCTTAAAACTTTCAAAAGTCATAGAGAACATAGGTTTAGCACTTAACCAGTATTACAGGGAAAGTGTATGTTCTTTCCTTTAATTTATTGAAATTATTTTTGGAAGTCAAACAATATAATTTTAATAAAGAAGAAGCTCCTGAAGACACGCTGTGAGCAGTCTAGAAGGGAATAAGGGGGTCAAGTGAGGAAGATGGCATAGGCAAAGGAGATGTCTTCTTCACGTAGAAATGAGGATGACCTTACAATATTTCCTTCATTATTTTTATAAAAAAATTACATATAGTTGTGTAAGCTAAATTTATTTACTTGCTATATTATTCACTCAGATATTACATTAATATTATAAATATTAATGAATTAGAAATATTATTGAGCAATAAACCACCCTCACAAATAACAGGATTTTTATTTTAAAATAAACACAGACTACCCTGCATGTGGAATATTCCAATATGTGCAATATTGGAAATTCCTCTATCCTTTGTACCTCTTGAGCTGAACTACAAATAGGATGTACCATAAACAATTATTTTCCACAGATTTAAAATTACTGTAAATCATATCTGAAATCCATTCATCTTGACCTTTATTATAAGTTCAGGTCAGTATTTACACCTCTTGTTGCTATCAAAGTTAATTCCTTGGTTTCCCCATGTCCCTTGCAGCTTCGTAGCACTTGGAGTGGGACATTTTATCCAGGGAATTTCCATAGACTCCAGAACAATGTGAGTTTCCCATGAAGTCTGACTCTTATCTACCAACTGGTGTCTACCTCCAGGATATCTTAGAGCAGCTACCTGTATTTAAGTACGCGAATTTATCCTGCAAGAAGTAGTCAGAGAATTCATAAAATACAGGCAAGTGCCCAGATGAGACTGCTCAAGGTAATTTGGTGGTGAGGGATTTTTTTGGATTTAAACTTCTAAATTTCACCTTGAGTCCTAATTAATTTTTTTGAGTACTTACTCTGAACCTCAGCCTATGGAGTGTGAGAAGCATTTCTTCCATATGTTAGTAGGAAAAATTGACTGTACTGAATCCAGTACTCTCATGGTTTTAATTCATGCCTTCCCCCGCTAAAGAGGAGCAATGACAAATGAGGAAAGAGTATTTACTCTATATTTAAAGGATTTAATTTAAAAATAAAAAAATTATAAGGAATTTTTTGATGCTCTGATGATTCCCAAAGCAGTTTGTAGTTAAAAACAAGAATACTTTTTTTATTATTTTAAGACAATATGGAGGAGCAGAGCATGTATTAGCATATGTACATCAATCATATATACACATATATGTTTCAAATAAATTGATACTGCAAGTATGTCCTATCTTTTGCTAACATTGCCAAGAATGTATTCTACTAAACACTTTTTAGAAGTATTGTTCTACACCCAAAACTGAGTAATCAGCAAACATTATGAAAACACTATGCCCTCCCATGGAAAGTAGTGTGGGTTTTTTTAGAGGAGCCTCCAGCACAAGACATATCCTCAGTTATGAAGTATTTATTTCTTAACCAGTGAACTAGTAAAACATTGGTGATGACAGTAAAAACTGAGAAATATTACAAATGTAAAAAGATGGGAAAAAAGACCATGATTTTTCCTGCTTTGTTAATTCTCTTAATGATTTTATAGTCATAAGAAAAAAAACCTCAGCTTTCTTTGCCTCATAACAGTAGGCAACAGGTTCTCCTACTAAATATTTACTGTCTCAGTCCACTACTGACTTTTTGTGATTTGTTAATGTAGGTTTTTCATCTTCTGTTAATAAGGTTTTTTTGGCATTTATTTCAGAGGATGATGTAAAAAAATCTAGATTTGCAATATCCATTGTTAGTATCAATCAATTAACTAAATCCCCATGCAGAAATTTGAAATTAATCTATGTCCTTTATTTTGTTTGTATAACCTCATAATTTAACTTACTTTTCTCAAGGAAACCTCATTTTTTTAACCTCTTTCTTAAGCAGTATTTACTTGAAAAGCTTTTAAGAACCTTGTTATAGGAGCATTTGATTGATAAAAGAAATTTGGATATATTTTAACTTGCCTTATCATTGCTCCTCGAATCTGAGAATGCCTGCTTGAGTCCCTCCAGAGATATGGGTATGGCTACCAGTTAAAAATGTGATCAGTGTGTTTCAGTTTAGATGTCAAGTACCTCTAAGGCTGGAGAAAATGGCATGTGTTTCATGTAGTGTCAGGGCCGGCACTGAACTGGTTTGAAATGTAATTATCTTTGTCAGTACACAGAGCACATTATATTGGGTAGGAAAATTATCACAAATTTTAAATTTAAAATGTGTAGCCCTAGAGTTTTATACATATATTTTTTATTTTAACATTTATATGATTCTCTTTGTCAGGGCCATTAACAGGTGTGGGGTTCATTACCATATCTTTGCTGACATTACTAGGATTTATCTATCAGCTCTCATATTTCAAAATAAAATGATGACTTAACATACATTATCCTACTGGAGCCTGCTAAGTGATTGCTGCCAGCACAGAACTTCTACAGGCAGTATGACTTGTCTTAGAGCTGGTCCATGTTCTTCCCTTACCTTTTTCCTGGCAAGGATCATGAGGATTATTTCAATTTGGCCCAGATACTGAAATAAATTAGTTTTGTTGCTGTAGTTGTGAGATATCCAGATGCTAGAGAACTTTCTATTCGACAGATACACTTTAATATTCAAGAGATTTGAACGTGGCACCTCATTTTTAGCAATGGTTGCACCATTGCCAGAGGTGTCTAGGTCAACATTGAAATTCCACCAAGCAGCCAAACCAGTCCTCAGTGCTATTCCATTTAAATCAGCAATAGAATGAAACACGGCTCCACGTAACCAGGATCTGTGAGCAAAGAGTCTGAAAATTATATTGTGGTTAGAATTAAAGAAGTGTCCGTCTTTCTGTGAAGCTTGTGCAAGTGGTTACTTAGCCACTGAGAGTTAATATATGATTACATTTAATTTATGTTATCTGCTTTTTGCATGTAGTTTGGGAACCAAGCCAAACCTGAATTCTGGCAGCTTCTCAAAAGGTCTTGGAAGTGGGGAAGTTCAGACTTTTAACCAAATCTAAACTACACTGCTTAAGTCCTTTTCTAATAAGAGTGAAATTAAATAAGTGGACATTTTAGAATACACTCAATTATATCTATCAGTGAAAGACCAGGAAGTGTCATTTTCCCCCTTTACATCTGCAATTTAACATTCACATGTATTTCTGGGAATACATGATTAATCCACTCAGCATGTAAACTTTGGGGTTGTATTTATTTACTCTTCTTTAATGTAAAACTGATAAGAAGTGTACTAGAAGTGCCTATAAATCACGTTGGATTATCTAATCCTCTTCCAGGTAATTTTCAGGTGTCATTTAATCCTAAATCTAGCTACTCAAAAGTTGATATATATGTGAACTATCAGTCAATATGACAATTGCAGGATCAATGTAAATCAGGTAAAAGAGGGGTGGGCATGATCTAGAGGAAGCTGCTCCATCTATTTCATCTAGTTGGTATCACTGTGAGCCATACAAAACTAAACTCAAGGATGCTGCTAAAATCATGGAAACCATAAAACAGAGTAAGAAGCTTTGGGATTCTAGTTATTATTTTAGGAATCACTACAACTATTTCAAATTACAGGCAGGGTGAAACAGAGATAATTCTAAGAAATGCTGTCCCTGCAGTCTTCCCATGAATGATTCCTACAGACAATGAATTTTTTGTTTCCCTGTATTATGTCTTCTCATTTCTTTTTAATTTCCCCTGCATCAGTGTGGCTGCAGCTCTCCTTCTTTTCTCTCTAATCCTTGCCATTTTTTAGCCTGACTTCTTTGGAGTCACTGGCTCCTTCAGAGTGAATGCTGTTACCTGCATTTCATTAAAAAAAAAAAAAATGCAGTGTTTTGTATTTTTAAAAATAGCTGTGTAGCTACATTGTCACTCATAAACCTTGTTATACATAGTTCTTTCCACATAGCCACATATTGTAAAGCTTTGATTGACAAGAAAGTTTATTTTAAAGGGATCTGATGTGTCATCAGTGTAAAACAAGCCTTTTGAATGACACCTTAATGGAGGAAATATTACACCAATCACACCAAGCAAGAGTAATAGTACTTGGTATTACTGCAAGACTACATTAGGTCAGCCACCCACAGAACTGGTGCCTTTAAAACATGTGCATTATCCAGCATCAGCTTCACCCCAGCTGCACAAGTGTCTCTCCATCTCCCCTTGGCTGGACACTGGATGATGTAAATGCACTTCCATTGATTTATTTCTTTTAGAGGTAGTTTTGTCACAAGGTCTTTAACACAGGAGGTCTGTGAGGCACATTTCTGGTTTAGTTTGTATCTATTGCAAAAAAAAAAAAAAAAGAAAACTTCGAATATTCTCTTCAATAACTTGAAATTTTAATAAGGACCTAAGGAACAGTTGAAGAGTGAGTGAACTTATATTTAAATTAGGGCTTTGAGAGCCTGGAGATTCTAACTTGGTGAACTCTAATTAAATCCCACAAGGCCATCAGGTCTGCCTCCCTAGCTCTTGATGGTGAAACTGAGGTCTTCAAAAAGCATCCCCTGACAGTATACAAGTGGGAGGAAAAAAAAATCCTTCAACCCTTCACGATAGTGTTTTATAAAGCAAGATTTCCTAAAGGAGTACCAGAAAAGAGGAACAATAGTTAGAGCATGAAACCGTGAAAAGCTGAGAAATATGTTTTTAGTATTAGTGTAGCAGTCCTCCTGAAATTCAGTTTTGAAATGTTTTAAAAAGGCCACTGTTCATACAAATTGTAGTGGACATGAGGCTTTAGAAGGTGTCATAGTACACATATTTATTCTTATTGATTACTTGTAAAGTAATCTTGCATGAACATTTGACATTCTGCTGCATTTGGTAAAATATATTTGACACATTGGGCAATTATTATTATTTAAATAAGTGTGTGGCATGCATGTTTCAAACCATGAGGTACAGAGGAGTGACTAGATGACTTTCTGAGGTTCGTTCTGGACCAGATTTTAAGTTAACTAGAGGTTTTGAAAGCTGTGAGGATCTAAATATTTTAATTTTTATATATTTCATGCTTTAAAAGTTTTGTATATGCAGATTCAAATGCATTTCAGATTTTTTTTATTTGTGTTCTAGAATTGATACAATAATGTTAGAATGATCTTTGTCTTGCCAGCCATAAAACACATAACACGATAGCCTTTTCCTTTCAAATATAAAACAAAAAGAGCATTAAACACAGAATAAAACAAAACAAAAACAAAACACAAAAATCCTACAAGTCTCCATTTGAAAAATTTACCATTCCTTCTGGAGAACAAAACTTTTTCATTAAATATTTATATTCATAAAATTTCTATTGAAGTAGCATAGCCATACACGTCCATTCTACTAATATAGCCCTGATTACAATCAAATCACTTCTTCACATAGGTGGAATGTTTTCTTGTTCTTAACAAAATATCATCAAAATTGAGAAAAAAAATCCACAATATAATTTGTATGAAAATCATGATTTACTGACAGTTTGCTATCTGTAACAGTCTGTTGCCAAGTTCTCCCTGGATATTATTTATCATTTTTTTTTTCTAAGAGACCCTTCAGCATTTTTGCCTTCTGCACTACACTAACAAAAACCTTATGCTGTGGCAGCCTTGTGACAGGTCAGTAGTGCCTTTCTCCTGAACGCAATGATTTCCATTTTTTCTCTGAGTTTTTGCCTCTCAAAGCATTAAATAAACTCACAGCTTTGTTATTATTTCTATTTTGAGATATATGGACCCAGATCCTGAAGCAGAACATGTGCATCTTTTCCTATGGAAAATTTCAGTGTAGTTATTTATGAAATTGATCTAATCAAGAGACAGACACAGCTGATCTCACTGAGGTTCATTTTTATGTACTTGTACAGCATGAGGCATTACAAACACATCAACCTTACCCTAGAATTAATTCCTTTCAATAAGATGATACGAATTGGTTTACAGTGACTTCACTGCAAGTCTATGGGCTCATAACTAAGCTCCCACAAGTCAAGGCAGTCCTGTAATTTCTTGGGTAAGAATATCATTGACATGGGGAAAAAAAACCAAAAAAATTCTTACTTTGAAGGAGACTGCTATGGCCTGTCACCAGTAAAAAAAAACAACAAAACAACAAGCGTGGGACATCTATAACATGATTTCTATGAAATCATGAAAAATTATTTCTGTGAAAAATATAAGGCATTTTATTTGTTGCTATATAAAGACATTGTGATAAGTCCAAATCCGGGCAAATGAATGTAATTTATGAATTGCTTTCTTGTTTATTCAAGTCTGTGTAGCTTTCCAAGCAGCTTTTCATTAACTGCCTGAAATATCAGAATACAGCAAAGTAAATAACCCAGCCAATACCAGAAACTAGTTCATGCAAAACAGAATATATCAGAATACAATTTTTGTTTAAACAACATCATTTCAGAGCATTTAATTGAATTTATGGAGTTATATCAGACAAATGAGAGTTAAGTTAAAATCATCCCCATTAAGAAAGGATTTCATTTTGGTATTGTTAGTGTACAAGGCTAATTGATTTTATTCCTACAGGCTGCACATCCTCTTTGCATTTCAGCTCTGGTATATTTTAGGGAACTTATTAATTTCTATAACCTCACATACATAATGCACAAATATAAGTATTTATATTTTATGGAAGAAGATGTGTTCCTCCACCTTGTACAAAATATATGGGGAAATACTCAAAAGCTTTATATTGTACCTTTGTAGCTTCTGTCAACTCTATGCATCAAAAGAAGATTAAAGTGCAGTATGTGTCATTTAGCTTACTTATAAATCTAGACAGAATCATCCTTGATGTTTTTCTTAATACACCTCTGACCTGAAAGAGATATTGAATTATTATATACCACCTTTGTTGTTGAGTATGAGATGCAAAAGTATTGTTTTTTCCTCTTTTGAACTCTTTCCTTTTTAATGAAATTGTTGCAAAGGCTTTCATGGTTTCATTCTGAAGTGGCAATACCCATTCCTTGGATATAAAAGTAACAGGTATGAAATATGAAGGTACCTTTAAGCTGTTCTCTGATCAAAGCTCTGCACATTGATCAAGTGCATTAGGAGAAAAGATCCAGTTCTAGGAACATTAATATGTTTAGCTTGAACTAACTCTGATCTAAGGCTTGTGCATTACAAACTGGGTAAACTGTTTTTATAGAACTCTTAGTTCCTTTGGTTCTTCTGTGCTGGTGAAAAATATAAATAGCAGGAAACTAGAGACTGCTTGTCACACTTCAGTACAGGGAATGCATACTGCTTTTATTGAAATTACAAACTCTATCTTCCGTGTTGTAAGTTAATTTATTTTTTTGCAAGCACTGATTTAAAAAGTTAATGAATAAAATCCCTGTATAACTCATTCACAAAAAAAAAAAGCAGAAAAAAACAACAGTAAAAAATAAGCAAAATGTACTAGCACTTTTATTTATATTTTATTTATTACAGCAGACAATATTTTATAACTGGCATTCCCTCGGTGAGATAGTTCAATATGGGCTTTCTTCTGCCCAGAATGCCTGTTGGTATCAGTTTCTAAATGTCTAGATAACTCAAGGCATCTCTGTCTAAGAGAGCATCTCTAACTTTATAATGTCATCACATCAGGAACCAGGCTTATAACAGAGTCCCTGTCTTTGGAAGGAAGAATAGCCATGTAGCAGGACATTCGTGATGTGGAGTCACATTTGGAAACCATTCCCTGTGTTTGGACTGAAAAAATATGGTGCCTGATTCTCTTTTAGGGTGCACAGTATGGGGCACCTATGGAGGAAACGAAGAGGTTTGATTATGGTGATTTACTGGATCTCTTTTTGCACTGAAGTTTGCTGGCAGAGTTTGCTACTAGTTTGAGCTCATTTTTTTTGTTAATTTTATGATTTGTTTTTGTAATTCATGTAAAAATCACTAGATAGATGCTGCTGTAGAACATATTTATGGATTTTGCAAGTAACAGTGAGTCTTCAATAGATATTGCTAAATACTACTGAAATCAATAGTTTGTTTTTTTTATCTAGTGGTTGATTTCAAACATCTGTATCAAATGTTTTACAAGATTTGATGACATAATTTCAGAATCATTATTTGTCTTGTATTTTCATTTTGTCTTGCAGTTTTTTGTCTTTGAAATAAAGACTCTTAACATATTCACATCTCTTCCTATCTTGATAGATGGACTGTTCTTCATAAGATTTGACTTTCTAACTGGAGATGTCACATTCTCAAAATACTGTGAACAGTTTTAAGAGTTATTTCTTTGATTATGTTGTATTCTGATGGGAACTGATGATTCTGTTATTTTAACTGAATATTAATTGTCCTCAGCAAGACATTTCAGTAAAAATAAGAATCTTGTAGGTTGTCATCATTCTGCACAGCATCCTTCTTCTAGAAGATCTCCCAATTGCTAAGAATACAAGATACTGCTCCTTAATGGTCAGGTTTAAATATTGCTGTTGTGTAATGTGGGAGCATGTGAGCAAAACGTTAAAGAGACTACAGAAAATCTTTTATTTTTACTTCTCCTGTAATGACCTTCTTAAGAGAAGAGTGCCATCTTCCTCCAGCTATTGTTTAGGAAAGGGATAAGGTAGTCATGTTCAATTTTACAAAAAGAAAGAATTTGCATACCAAGAAAATCCTTTCATTGGAAAACATTAATTTAATTAAGTCTGCCTGCAGATTTTGGGTATCTGACTATGTATAGAGCTCTGTATTTGTGGCTCGGGAGCCAGTGTGACCACTTTCACTGTAACTCACTCTAATGCTGGGCTTTGGCAGTGCAGGAGAGAGAGCTCATCTCTTTGGAGGAGTTGAAATACCCGTTCTAACAAAAAATCAGTCCAAATGTGTTGGATTTACTTAGATTTGAACATAATTGTAATATTTTCACCTGACCCCCAGAAGTATTGGATCACCTTGATGAAATTCATCATAGTCAGATTTGCAGACTATTTCCTGCATGTTCAGTTATTAGCCACAGCTATTTTCTTCAGCTTGGCAGAATATATGTTAATTTAACCCACTCATAATGAGACACACGTAAGAACTTGTCACTCAAAGTGTAGGTCTGCAGAGGATTCTCCCTTCAGAGAACTTTGGTTGCAAGAGAAAATTCCCTTTGTGGCTGATAATAGTGATTCTTTTCAACAGTAATGGATTGGGAAGGGGTAAAAACATGGTATTCAGGATATCCCAATACACTACGGTACAAATTAAATGTATCAAAAATGTATGGGTTCAGGATGCATTTAAATAGATAGTACCAAGGACATGAACATACCAGTGCATCTTAAAGACGAAAGCAGCATAAGAGTAGAAGAATCCTAAATAATGAGATTTCATAGAAAATTTTTGCTCCTGCATGCACCACATCATGACTTTCATTTCCCACTAATTCATCCACACATTTGGTTAAGTAACTAAAAATGTATTCTGAATATTTTTATAACAATATTTTTCTGTTTAAAAGAAAAGACACTGCCAGACACCACCATCTGTTGTGTAGACCTACAGAATATGCATCTGATGTCTGTGAGTTGCTGTCTTTTATATCCTCTTATATAATTAGAGATTTCAGCCCTTAGTGATGTCTCCTTCTTCACCTAAAGAAGACCAAGTGTAAGTTTACCCAAAGTGTATTAATCATTTTCCTGCTACTTACTGATAAGAGCACTGCTCTGTATGGTTAAAAGCTATTAAATGTGTCTATTCAGGGGATGTTTAAAATCCTCTGCTGAGCACTTGGCTAAAATCCAAAATTATTACCATAATACCTTCTGAAATGAGACAGAAAACATAATGTATTACAATTGATAAGTGCATCATTTGTACCATAGATTTACTTTATTTTGGAAATATATTTAAATGTTTTATTTGTCTTTTACACACCACAGATTAAATTTTTAGTATACTTTTGGCTAACAATATTATATATATCAAAAGAAATATGTGTAATGCAAAGATATGCTATATTTAGATCAACAGAGCATTAAATTTGAAAAGGTTTAGAAGCTGCTCTATGGATCCAGTCTAATTACGGCTCTATAACTGGACTATGATAATTGGACACAATCTAGTGGAAAAGTATTTCTGTTTTCAGAAATTACTATGGGTTTCAGCCATTTCATCTTCCCTCTTTGCCAGTGTTCCCCCTCTGCTGCTTCCCATGTTGGTTCCTTGAGTCAGAATAAAAATTGAAGGTTGTAGGAACATGTGTACCCAGACTGGCTAATTCAAAAATTATGTTGTCTTTTAAAATTCTTGAAATTGTTCATTCAGTATTTTGACAAAATACTTTTTTTTTATAAAAAGAGATTTTATTCTCACAAGTACAACTCATATTTTAAACAAATATAACTGACTTTTTTAAATTTAAAAATTATGTCAACTTCTTGTCAATAATAACCAAAACGTCTTTGGTGGGAACAATATTTTTTTTTTCTTAATCCCTATATCAAAATGGCCTCTTCAATTTATTTCTTTTAAAATTATTTGGATTCCTGCACCTGGAACAATGTAACCAAAGAGCCCAGTGCAGGCTAGGATCTCTGTGTCTAGGGAGCAGTCTTGTTGAGAGGGACCTGTAGGTACTGGTGGACAACAAGATGAACATGGGTCAGCAATGTGTTGCTGCAGCAATGAAGGCTGATCAGATCCTGGGCTGCATCTGCAGGGGCACTGCTAACAGAGATGGAGATGTGATCATCCCACTCTAGGATGGCTTTTTCACCCTGGAGAAGACACAGAATTCCAGTACTTAAATGGTGGCTGCAAAGAGTTCAGAGTCTCTTTTTTCATGTGGAGAAGGCAAGTGTCCATGATTACAGTTGCACTGGGGAGTTTTCATCTAAATATAGGAAAGAAATGTGTTTACAGTGAGAACAATCAGTTACTGGAACAACCTCCCCAGGGACATAGTAAAATACCCATCACTGGAAGTTCCAGGGTGCAATCGGACAGGGTGTTGAATAATATCATCTAGGCTCCTTTTCCCATGAAAGTTTGGACCAGATGATCTTTTGAGGTCCCTTCCATCCTGTGCCGTTCTATGGTCTATGTGACAGTACTTGTTGAATTTCAAACACCTAACACACACCAAAGCATGACATCAAGTACAAGTGTGCCTGGTCCAGCTGGATGCCTTAGCTGCTATGATAGTTACAGCTTTTTCTTTGAACTCATGACTGCTTCTCTCTGCATGAACAACAGCACAGATTCACTAGGTAGTACCTACAAAGATTTTACTTAGAATACCTCAAACTAAAATTGCTAGTTGCATTGGATTTGTGTGGCATGATTTTGTCTTCTCTGAGAAGCTGCTAGAAGCTTCCCCCAGGCCTGACAGAGCCAATGCCAGACAGCTCCAAGACAGACCCACCACTGGCCAAAACTGAACCCATTAATGATAGTGGTAGTGTCTCTGTAATAACGTATTTAAAAGGGGGGGGGAACCCCAACTGTGAAACAACTCTGCAGACACCAAGGTCAGTGAATAAGGAGGGGAAGGAGGTGCTCCAGGCGCTGGAGCAGAGACTGCCCTGAAGCCCATAGTGAGTACCATAGTGAGTCAGGCTGTCCCCCTGCAGCCCATGGATGTCCGTGGTGAAGCAGATACCCACCTGCAGCCTGTGGAGGACCTTGTGCCAGAGCAGATGGATGCACAAAGGGGGCTGTGACCCCGTGGGGGACCCACACTGGAGCAGTTTAGGAAGAACAGCAGCCTATAGGAAGGACTCCGGTTGGAGAAGTTGGTGGAGGACTGTCCCCAGTGAAGCAGGGGAAGAGAGTATGGAGGAAAGAGTGGCAGAGACAACATATGATGAACTGACCATAATCCTCTTTCTCCTTACCTCGCTCCACTGATGAGGAGGAGCTAGAGAAATTGTAATGAAGTTGAATCTGGGAAGAAGGGGAGGGTGGGGGAGGAAGGTGGTTTAAGATGTGGTTTTATTTCTTATTACCGTGCTCAGATTTGATTGGTAATAAATTAATTTCCCCAAGTTGAATCTGTTTTGCCTGTGATGGTCATTGCTGAGTGATCTCCTTGTCCTATCTTGACCCATGAGCCTTTTGTTAAAACTTTTCTCCCTTGTCTGGTTGAAAAGGGGAGTAATGCAGTGACTTTGGTGTGCACTTGATATCCAATCAGGGTTAACCCACCACACTGCTCCATAAAGCAGGATGTGATTTCAAGGCTCATGACACTACAAACACTGTAGGATGTAGCTCTCCTGCTTCTGAGGAGGTGTCCTCATACCTAGATTCAATGCTCGGTGTACTGGAAAATGTTGGTAAATCCTGTCTGGAAGTGTAGCACTTCTCCCACAACCATCAACAATTCCACACCTAGAGCTGAATGACAACAAGCATCTGGACGCTTATAGTTGGAAAGGCTAACTTCTGCTGTTGTTTACAGGCCTAGGTACCTGCATCTCCAATCAGGTTGTTTCTGTCTACATGAGGGATCTTAAATACAGACAGTGTGAGTTTTTTTGGTTCAGAATGGAAGTACACATTGTTTGCAGATGATTCCTAGTCTGGTTTTCATGTGAGAGATTGCAGCTCAAATTGAGAATTATGTTCCTAACTCCTGGTAAATTGGGACTTTCTATATAGGTGAAGTGAATCTCACCAAAACCTGATAGTTAAGTGGCTTTCTGTCCCAGAAGAGAACAAAAATGAGAGTTATTTTAACCACAGTTCTACTTTTTGCCTACTTACCATTACAATAGTTACCCTTGTTGTCACACCTGCTTTGGAATACAAGCAGTTCGAGAGAATGCTTGTTCAGAGAAGAATTGCTCAATTAATGAAAACACATCATGAATATGTTAGTAATTTCAGAATTTTTAAAGCCCTGAATTATTAAAATAATACTTTTTTTTTTTGCCAAATACGATCAGACAGTATCCTTAAAATAATCTTACATCTCTCATGGAAATTTCTGGAATCAAACTGAAATAATCTGCTTGGATAAGGAAGATCTGTTTAGTGCTTAATTGCCCTTGAGATTATACTTTCTGAACTTCAAAGGTTTTAACTAATGATGTTCCTTTACTCAAAGTATTTTTTTCTTTTGCCCAAGTCTAAAATTCCTACTGAAATTAGGATCGAAATGCCTAAATGTAGTTGGAAAAAGAAGATATTTGTAAAATACATGATCAGTATTGATTCTAGCTAAAAAGTCATATTTTATTTCCCTACTGGTTACATTTTGACCTTTGTTCAGCTGTCATATAAATTACATTTATCTTTATAATACCACTGCTAACCATACTGCAGATTTTGTGATTGGATAATTGTGTTATATATTGGTCTACATCTGAATTAACTCTCACCTGGGGAAAGATAAAACTTGCAATATCCAAGTTTGGCTAAATTCCGATCCTTCATTTCAAAGCTCTGCCTATACAAAAGCAAATCAACTGTTTCTGAATGAACAAGGAACATCCTACCAGTATTTTAAGTAGCTTTCCTTGGTCTGCCTTCAGACTTAAGTGTAATAGATCTTTTGATTAAGATTGACACCTGTGGTAAAAAAGACCTAAGTTGAAAGCTTGGATGGTGATTATTGCAAACTTACCTTCTAGGAAGATCTTCTACTCAAGGGTTACAGAAATAAGAAATTGCACAATGGCCAGATGTCACATTAGCATATGCAAATCCATCCTACTCATGCAAAGCTATTCACCGTGAGTGTGACTAGCTGCAGCAGACTTGCTAAGACTGTCAAAAACAACCACTGTTGATGGTGTTGGAACAGGAGTAAACGGTTAAAAGGAAAACAGAGCCACAAGAAATCCCAGGTCTATAATGATAAAGTACACCACTCAAGAAAAGAAATCAATATGTAGCTTCAGGGTGGTAAGCCCACAAAGTAAGTGATGTTTGTAAGAGCCAATGTAGTAGACAATACACATAGGAAAGGTGGCAGGTCAGTTTGGCTGTATGACCTGGATTTAGCTGGCAGTCCCTTACAGCTGCTACATCACTCTCTTCTGCATAGCACTTCAAGTCATCATCTTTTATGCTCCCTGTGTAACTGGAAGGGATGATGACATTGACATTAGCCTTGCACCATTGCCCTATATCTCTGATTCTTCACAGCGTACAGTGTGGTGGAAGGCAGATATATGCAGTTCAGTTGTGTATCCTGACAGTTTCCCTGCATGGGCACTTTGCTGAAGCTGGCCAAGCCATCTAAGCTTTCTGTGACCTCGTCCTGCCTGCAACTTTCTTCTCTGGAAAAGAAAACCTCTCTCCTTTTATTTCCTGTCTGTCATTTTTCAGCCTCTCCTATGGGAAGCGTGTCAGGCAGTTACTGCAATCTGTATTTTGGGTGTTTACAATTAGATGGGGAAACTAAGATTTCACAGCCAAATAATTAAATACCATGTTAATGAATTCTGTTAGTCATATTACACTGAATCATATTAAAGTGCTTAACCATGTGCTTGAAGGAAAGAAATATTTAAAGTGAATTCTGAAAATATTCTGAATACTAATTAAGTTGTTCAGAAATCCCACTACAGTGTTAGTTTGATGATATTAAGAAGCAACCCTAATGTTAAATCCTATCCGATTTGCCGATTAAGGGTAAAATTCCAAAGTGGCTCTGAAGATGTATCCACAAGGCTCTGTTGAACTCAGTGTATAATGGTGGTGAATCTCATGTGCATTTGTGGGTCTTCAGGCAAACTAGTGTCCAGTTCATCTATTCAAATACCCAAAAAGGAATCTAACCCACACCTTTCACTGCAGGTGCTGACCAGGTTTCTGAAGCTGACCTCTCTCTGACACTGGAACCTTCTTGTAATTGGGGAAACCCCATCTTTAATGACAGCATCTGTGGAGAAGGACAAGCCAGCTGTTTTGGGGGCTTGTAGATAATGTTTAAGAAATAAGAATATTCATGTGCAATCCCTCAGGTGCTTTTAGTGTGGCAGTTCCTCGTGGTTTATGGTTTTTGAGGGTTTTATATATTTTTTATTTATGCCAGAATTGTGCCCTTGAAGTGATTAAAGAATCATACTTTCTTTTTGTGGAAAACCTTTTATTTCAATGGCAGCCTAACACTTTTATCTCCTCCTCGCCTCTTCCTGCCAGTGGTACAATTAAAAGTGGTACAATAATATGTGAAATAATTAAGAAATAGGTCCTTGATTTTGTTTTTTCTCTTCCATGTGTCTTTTAATCACTCATGATGCAAACAGGATAAGGAGCTTATGCACAGCAGTCCTGATCTTGTAAACAGGTGCACATGGCAAATGCATAGGAACAAAGTCCTACCAACAGGACACAGGAGTCTGTGAAATTCTGTATTGATACACACAGCTCAAGATGTTCCATGTAGGAAATACATGTCATACTGTGTTAAAGGAGGTAGTATTTAAATGGAAGCTGAAACAAAGGTAATACGTACTTACTATTGTCAGACTATTACACTTGATCTTTTTAAAATGTCAGTAATGATATTTTCTTGTGATAAAGTGCTGTACTGACCTGAAGAATCTTTGGATCCTTGCCTCTTATACCTTAGGGTAGCTTTTCACACATCAGAGGTTTCCAAGAGAAAAAAAAAAAAAAAAGTGTAGAAAATTGGTGGAAAGATTAATTGTATTTGCCTAACAGAAAGGGCACTGTCCTGTGCTCTGTTGGGGTTGTCCAGAGTTTGCCCCAAATACCTGTGGGCTTATTTTTTATTTTGTAACTAGGTAGATAAGATACAACCCTTTTTCAAGAATCCCAGATAGATAAAAAGGCAAAGACTATCAGAAATATTCCAACCTATGTAATGGGGAATGCCCAAAAGGAAAGGTGAAAACTAAATCAGTCTGGGTACAAAATCTTTTCAGTTCCACCAAGCCATTTTTCAGTATGGACTAAAGTACTACAGCTTTGTCACAGAGATTTGCTTTCAATCTCAGCAACTGGTTATTTTTATTTGATAGTATTTTGGGTAAGTATATTATCCCTTCTTGAAAATTAAGTCTTATCAGTTATGAAATTTGCTCTGATGGCTAATCAGGTGTTGAGATGAGGATTTTTAAGGTAAGGCAAGTGATCATATAGCTGTGAAATAGAAATCCAGTAATTTGTATTATGTAGCTGCTGTTTGAGAATAGTTTCTCTCAACAGCTAATGGTCTATGTGAATGTATAGCTTTTATAGCTTAGTCCACATATTTTATATATAGTTGGAGTTAAGATAGTTGAAAACCCAGACATTTTTTAGTGGTCTTTCAGGTTTTGGATATTTTTATTTATTTATTTATTTATAATATTAACTCCCATTAGCAGATTTGGACAATGTTTTCTAATAACTATGGTTGAATCTTCTCTGACATTACCACAAACATAAGATGAATATATTTGTCTTTTTTGTGTGTAGTTGCTAGAGTATTTAGAAATGGATTAATTACTTCTCCCTCTTAATATAGAAAAAATATCCATGATAGAAACAGTACCTCTACATTTTTTCTCTGTCTGGTGACTGTTTTATTATAATACAAATATTGTTTTGAAAAATTCATTACTAATATATTATTATAGTCAGTGCAACTAAACTATTTCATGTAGATGAAATTTCAGTGAAATAGCTTGAGGGTTGATAGCCAGAAGTAGTTATGTAGTTGTGTTTTATTTAAGGCTTTTTAAAAGGGTGTACAAAATCAACATGAGTCTAGAAGAGAGACTGCAGTGCCAAGATGTTATTGATCACTACATGCACGATACACCACACAGGTGGTGAAAGAGAATGACAGAAGGTAGAAGAGTAATTGCACTTCATGCTTGTTTAAAAGAAATCCTATATGCTGAAATAGAAGTCCCCTCTTCTTTTTTCTCTTCCTCTTTTGGATGTTGGTAATGTTACCTTTGCTGGGTGTGGAACTGTGCTCTACCTACTCCAAAACTGTGGTGTAGCTGCAAAAAAAATCAAAAAAATCAATCAAAACTTTGGTATTCTGAATCAAATTTTGGATTACTTTGGTCCAGTAATTTATCTCCAGATGTACATCCAGGATTCCCAAATTACAAAGATATGAGGAAAAAAATAATCTATTAGATAATAATTTATAATAGAATATTTCAATATTCTGGTTAGCATTAGCCATGGTGTCTTTGGATATGTTTGTTACCCATGTAAATGTCTACTATATTTTTGAGTCATGGTATGAGCCTACTAACACAACTGTGAACGGTGCTGCAATGCTGCACCTCATTTATTATTTATTATTGTGCACAGAGGTTTCTCATCAGCACCTCAGCTATTGTGTAAATTGTCCACTTAACAGGGTATGTACTTGGTCTATCTGGAAGGACTATAATTCGACCCCTTGTATATATAAATTTTTTGTTTCCGGAAGAGACCTAAAACCATTACTCCAAAAACTAAAAATGACAAGATATTTCAAACCTTTGATCTCAAAAAAATGATGTTTGTTGGAACATATTTGCCATTTTACAAAACAAGCCATAGTGCTGTGTCTGAAATCAAGGTGAGAAAATATAAAATTAAAATTTGAATCGTTAATTTTCTGCAAGTATTCCATCTTCCTTGCAGATACAAGTGCTATTTTGCAAAAATGTTATCTATGCTCCCAAAATGATCCTTCTTTTTATGAAGCATATCTGCATTTTTCATTCATGCCACTCCTCTTTTTTCAAGATCTTTTCATATCTACTCTCCATAAGAAGGAGGACTTGACTGATGAAATAAGAGCATGTATTTTCTTTTTTAAAGGTGTAGTGAAGTATGATAAAATGTTCAAGCCTGTTGGATCAGTTTATCTGAATTTTCAAAATCTTATGATAATTTTTCTACAGATAAGTAAGAATTAAGAAAGTGTTACTACATACACACACACACAGATGCCCACACTTTGTGAAAGAGAGAAGGTGGAAAGAGGAGAGGAGAGGAGAGGAGAGGAGAGGAGAGGAGAGGGAGAAA
>VZRW01007239.1:81530-101259 GCA_013398125.1 Aegotheles bennettii
AGTGGAGAGGAGAGGAGAGGAGAGGAGAGGGAGAAAGTAAACAAGGAAGGAAGGCAGGAAAACACCCTGACAATTTTTAGTTCTTGCCTGAGTGAAAACTTTGTATTAATACAGATGTATTAACAGAGAAATTGTAAAGAATTTTATAAACAATGCTTATTACTAAGCATTGAAGATGAAGTGGGGAAATTACTTTTATTTACTATGGGAAATTTAAGCGTGTAAACTATACTTTAGTTTTTATGAAATACCTGTTGATTCACCAGAATTCGATTTTCAAAGACACATATTTACAAATGGCATTTACTTTTGTTCAAGATTTGTGTTCGATGTTTCTGAAAATGAATCTTCACGGTCTATACATTTGTTAGAATTGATAGATACTTCTTGTTTCCCAGGCTCCTTCACTGTAATCCCAGTACTAGTTTTTGAAATTTTCTTTATTTGTAAATATTCATTATTGCTGAAAAGCAATATTTTGACAGTTCCAAAACAAACACATTTTATTTTCAAATTATTTCCCTGTTCAAATAAGCTCTTAAAATTTGTTCTGGTTATAGTATAAATGTTCAAGTCTATAGTGAAATGAGGATGAGAAATCCAAAATGTTCATAATTATCAATATCAGTATTAATATTTGGCAGAATTAGTGTTTTTCTTATTTTTAAAAAAATTCAGATTATGAATTCTTAAAATCTTAACTATTTCCCTGCCCAGCTCCACTTTTGGGATTAACTCATCTCTCCTAGTTTTCTACAGATGCCATATGAAGCTACTGACAGGATCAAATCTCTGAAAATATCTCCAAAGATGGGTAAAGAAATTGATTTTTTAAAAAAATTCAACATCTGATTTAAATATGTGGGTGATTTTGTGTACCTGTGCATTGTTGAGAGGCATGTATTGTACACACAACTAGAAAAATTAGTTTTTCTTTATTCTCTTATTACATCAAAGGCCGCTTAGTGAAAAATACTAAATGTATTTTTGCTTTCTTTGTTTTAATTTTGAAGAGTTATGTGGTTTTGTTTTTAGCAGTATCTTTGAATTAAGACACACATAGCCTACCATATCATAAATATAACACATTTCTACACAGAGTAAGTTTGGTAAGCATGAAAATTTTTCATCAAGCAGCTAAAATAATAAAATCATTGTAGGCTTTTGAAAGACTGTCTTAGAGCATATGAAAAAACATCTGAAGGACATTTGTATGGAAACTTTTCCAGTTGTGTTTTTGATACTATTTATTAACTATTAATTAATTTCCTCTTATTGTTTGACAGAAATTTGTCTCTTTCATTTTAAAATTCCTTTGACATCCCTTAGAAAATGATGGGCTTGATACACAGGAGGGGATGCCAGGTGAACTGGGCCTTAAGTGTGGCTCTAGACACTTCCATACTTAACTCACATCTTTCCTTATCAGTCACCTTACCATGAAAGGAGTGTAATTTTGTCCCAGTAAATTCCAAGGGGGGCTAAGTAGAAACTCTTAATACACCCATTTACAAGATTACATGGGCACTAAGTTTATTCCTTACACTTATAGGCATGAACTTCTTTAATTACCTCATTTTCAAGGCCTTAATTTGAGAAGAATTCAAAGAATATGCCTTCTAGATCAGTCGTTATGCAAAAGTGGAGGAAAAGATAAACTCACCTTCTTAATTTTTACCCAATAGTTCCAAAGAGCTGAATGAGGGAATTTGAGTCATGGCACAAAAAAATAACAGTCTGGAAAGAAAGTATTCCTGTTTGCAGAGCCCTTCTGTATGTCCTATAGCTGGTGATTTGGGAAGTCTTCTGAGAGAAGGATGGGAGAGAAAGTGCCATTACACAAGGGTTTGGGAATAGATCTCCTGTGCACCAGGAACTCTGATCATCAAGGAAAAAGAGCTGATGTAAGGCAGAGTTTTCCCATACTTTATGTGGAGGAGTTGTCTTCAGTGCTGAGATATATATATATGTAGATATACAGTGGAATATCTACAAGATTTCAAGATCCTCCATGCCAGGACTCTACTCCCGGGTGGCTCTTTCCTAAACTATTCAACATTTCCACCCTTCTTTGCTTGAGGGGGCAACTCCTAGTACATGATCCTTGGAATTACTTATAACTCACTTTTTCATTCCTACTTGCATACTGTTGTTTCAACACTATTCAGTTCTGCCCATACAACTGTTTTCAGGTTGCAGTGTAGTGTTAAACCTCCAGTCATGCTAACAGGCAGTTGTGGTTTAGGCCCAGCCAGCAACAAAGCACCACATGTCCATTTGCTCAGTCCTCCCCGCACGGTGGGATAGGAAGGAGAAAATCTAATGAAAAGCTCATGGGTTGAGACAAGGACAGAGAAGGCTCACTCACCAGTTATGGATATGGGGAAAAAATCAATTTAATTTATCACTAATCAAAGATCAGAGCAGGACAAAGAGAAAACAAAACCCAATCTTGAAAATAAATACCTTCCACTCTCCTTCCCTTCTTACCGGCCCTGAATTACTTTGTTCACTATTTCTCTACCTCCTCCCTCTCAGCAGTGCATGGGATGGGGAACAGGGGTGGCACTCAGTTTGTCACACGTCATTTTCTGTCGCTCCTTCCTCCACAGGGGGGAGAACCCCTCACACTCTTCCCTTGATCCAGCGTGGAGTCCCTCCCATGGGAGACAGTCCTTCACAAACTCCTCCAGTGTAAGTCCCTCCTATGAGGTCCAGTCCTTCAGGAACAGGCTGCTCCATGTGGGTTTCTCACAGGGTCATGGTCTTCTTTGGGTTCAACCACACTCCCCTCCATAGCTGTAGGTCCACATCTTCTCCATTGTGGCCCTTAATGGGCTGCAGACCCACATCTGCTCCACCGCAGTCCTCAACAGTCACAGGTCCATATCCGTTCCACTGTGGTCTTGCACATGCTGCAGACCCACAACCACCCCACCGTGGAGGTTCATGCCCTGTTCCAACATGATCCTCCATGGGCTGCAGGGAAATCTCTGCCCTGGTGTACCTTCTCCCTCCTTCCTCACTGACCTTGGTATCTCTGCTCAGGTATTGCTCTCACCTCCTCCTATCCTCTACCCTGCAGGTCTTTTTGCAGCTTCCTTTTCCCCTTCTTAAACATGTTAATCACAGAGGAGTTTTCCCCATTGCTAATGAGCTCGGTCTTGGCCAGAGGTGTGTCCAGCTTCCACCATCTTCTCACAGAAGTCACCTCTGTGGGCCCTCCCTGCTCCCAAAGTACCCTCCATACACAGCACACTGGTTTACAGCGTCTTTGCACAGATTCACTGGCATCCTAGCCAGACCCCTGGAGTTGTGTTCACATGCAAATAAGTTTGATACTTCCTGAAGTAGCTGTTTGCCCACACTGGAAAGTTTTTACACTGCAAAGTCATGCTCCTGGATGGATGCTCTTAAAAAGGTGGCTCACCGTGGGGTGAGTGTTTTTGTGGTGGTAGTTGTTAAGAAAGTTATATGTCTAAACTGCTAAGAAGTTTCAAAGGTGAATGTCATTTTCTTGCTTCCCTGCAAACAACTTGGCTTGGAAAGCACAACTTTAAAATTTCACAGTGGTTCAAACGTGAAAAGTGGTAATAGCAGAACACTCAGTTTAATGAAAAGAAACAGTTATGGTCTGGAGAGCTCCATGGACACTCCTTTCAGCTACCTGTTAGATTTGACTGTCTTAATTAGGCTGTTTTCTAAAAAAAAAAAAACAAAAAAACCCAAAACAACAAGTCTTGTATATATTTTTACTCATATTCTAAATATTTTCAAGCAAAAAAACATATTATAGATAGCTGAACAATGCTGACAGTTCCTCCCAGTAAGTGTCAGGGACAGTTTCTGCAGTGAAGAACTGTAATTGGTAACTCAAAACAGGTTATGTTTTCTTACAGCACTGTTAAACTAAACACAGTGCTTCAATGGGAGTTGTGTTTGCTCAAAACAGATGTGTGATAGCTATAGCAAATCCTCTTCAGGCATATTTGGCTTTTTTTAGGTCTTTCTTTCCTTTTCCCCTCCCCAGTTCATCACAAACCTGCTCCTCTGCACACAGTTATTCCATGTTGCTCTCTATACTAATACAACATCTTCCCATAGGTGTTGTGATTGTTGTCTTATTCAGGTTGGTTTTGCCCTTTCACTTGTACCTGATTGTCTGCATTGGGTGAGTCACTTAATTACTGTGGTGAAGCTGACAGCCCTGTGGCTGCAGAAAGTCAAAACTGCAATTCATTGTGTGTATATATATATGTACGTATATAAAACCTTCATTGAATGTCATTGTTTTCTGTGGAAACCTTATAATTCCTGGGAATTATTTCAGTGGCAGTGCCCTGTCCCTTCCTCCATATGGTTGCTTGCTTTCTGAAGGTCAAGCAAGTCTGACAGAATGTGTTTCCAGAGCCCTACAGAAAACCAACACTTGTTTTTGCAGCCAGGCACTATGGTAGTATTGTGAACTCCTACTGATGCAATTTAATGAAGAAACTGGAACATGCTTGTTTCAACAGTTGAAAAGAGTTTTGGGCAGTTTCAAGTGCTAGCTGTCTCTAATCACACAGAATCACACAGAATCTAAGGGGTTGGAAGGGACCTCGAAAGATCATCTAGTCCACCCCCCCTGCCAGAGCAGGGTCATCTAGAGTACATCACACAGGAACGCATCCAGGCGGGTTTTGAATGTCTCCAGTGAAGGAGACTCCACAACCTCTCTGGGCAGCCTGTTCCAGTGCTCTGTCACTCTCACAGTGAAAAAGTTTTTCCTGATATTTACATGGAACCTCCTATGCTCCAGTTTAAAACCATTGCCCCTTGTCCTATCATTAGTTATTACTGACAAAAGCTTGGCTCCATCATCCTGACACTCACCCTTTACATATTTGTAAACATGGATGAGGTCACCCCTCAGTCTCCTTTTCTTCAAGCTAAAGAGACCCAGCTCCCTCAGACTTTCCTCATAAGGGAGATGTTCCACTCCCTTAATCATCTTAGTGGCTCTGNGGCTCATGGCCATTTTTGTGTCCACCAGGACTCCCAGGTCCCTTTCTCCTACGCTGCTCTCCAGCAGGTCAGCCCCCAGCCTGTACTGGTGCATGGGGTTGTTCTTCCCCAGATGCAAAACTCTGCACTTGCCCTTGTTGAATTTCATTAAGTTTCTCCCCGCCCAACTGTCCAGCCTATCAAGGTCTCTTTGAATGGCAGCACAACCTTCTGGTGTGTCAGCCACTCCTCCCAGTTTAGTGCCATCAGCAAACTTGCTGAGGATACATTCTGTACCCTCATCCAGGTCGTTGATGAAGATGTTACTGCTAATAGTAAGGACAATTGTAGTTTCATTTCAATTAAAGAGAAATTAAGCTGTATCCTTGGTCTTTGCTGTAAGATTGTTTTGAGAATGAGGCCTGAAAAATTCGAAGGGAAGGTGCTACATGATGTCTTTGCATAAAATTCAGCAGAAAATACAAGGGTTCAGTTAACATATCCAAGAAAGCTGGCACAGCAATGGTGGTTTCCATGTAAGGACTTCTTAATGCTTGTTTTTCCATCATGTATCTCTCCTTAGTGCTTCAGGAAAAATGTGTGAAAATATATTCAATATTGCAAAAAAAACCATTACTGCAACATTAACTCTGATATTCATAAGCTCTCACAAAAATCTCTCTTGTTTTTTGCATATTGATCTAGTCTTTCATTAGAGGAGACTTTGTTCTGTTGAACAAAGGTTCTTTGCTGTGTGAAATGAAGTGATTAAGGAAAATTCTTTAATCAACTGAGATGCACAAAAAAGATCATCATTACCAATAAGGAGGATGTTACCTTAACAGTATTTATGAAACATTCTCTGCTGTCCGGTAGGAAACGTACGCTAGATCTGTGTGCTGTTGTTATAGTGGTATTTAGTGGATTATGCTGTTTTGTAAAGTAAGCAAGTTTTTAATTCGCTGCATATGTCATTTAAGAATACATTTCCTACAAGCAATAAAACGCTTAAAATGATACAAATTGATAGAATCTGCTTAGGTTCAGCAACATTTTTAGGTGAATAAATAACAGAAATCAGTTACATAGAGATAAAACAAGCAAACAACTTTTTTTTCTAAACTATTGAAATCAGGCAGCACGATGGGACTAACACAAATTATTCATGTACAATTTCAATTTACCTACATTGCTACCTGCAAGTAGCAATTTTCTTTGACTTTAGAAGCTTTCAAAGATTATATGCTAAAAAGATTCTATATGTGGAACTTAGGGAATACCCAATGAACAAATGCCTCCTAAGCATACATACGTGGTGTATGAAGCTTCTGGAAAAAGATGAGGAGCATTCTTGTACACCCCAAAAAATGGGTCTGGATATGCAGTGAAATCCCATGGCAAAACTGTTATCTGCAACGTGCATTGTGATCAGCTTTTCATTAATTCTTTACAAAGATAGATGGGGTAACTGCACATACAAACTCCAAGTTACTTGTTCAACTGTTTTTAAAATATATACTGCTGTTTTGTTGGTATTACTGCACATATGTGCTCTTTATATTTGCTACCTAAGGGACCAGGCTCTGAAACCTTGTGCAAGTTGAAAGACGAGAACTATTTGCAGTGTGAGGTGCTAATTGCTTATTTTGTTAACTTTGCTGGAAATATGAATGACAGAATCTGAAAGAAGGTTCTGATTCAGGAAAAAATTTGCATATATTTCATTTTAAGCATGTGTTAAATCCTATTCGCTTTAGTTAGAATATCTACACACTAGAAATAAAGTGTATATTTAAGATGCTTGTTAAATCAGGTCCTACATCACTGTTTCTCCATTTATTTTGCAAGTCACATCAATTCTTACTCAGTTCAGTACCAGTTTTTTGATACTCTACTACCTATTCTGTAATTCAAACACTTATCTTATTTGGAATATAGTGTAAACCATTTTAAAGATTATTTTGTTTATAAAACTACTGTACACTATAATTTAAAAAGTAGATAAATTAAATTAGTTTTATCCCACAATCTACTGGAGGAATCTCTAGGTGATGGCAGTGTAGCAATATCTGCTTTCTGAAAAGCAGCAATATCTGGATTCTAAAAATTGCTTCTTTTTGTATTTTTTTTTCCCTGAAGGAATTTTATTCAAAAGAGTTTGTTTGCTATTGTGCTCAGGGGTGTGGCTGATCTTTTTTGGCTCCGCTTCTCATAAGCTGCTCTGCCCATAAGGAAGAGTCTAGTGAGAGCAATGGCACGACATCGTCTGCATTTTCCATGCACTTGGCAGAGGTTTTTTCATTTTGTACGTTATTGGCTGTGCTGTGAGATAGCACAACAGAGCCCTTTGTCAGGATCTCAGCTGAGCTGTTTATATGTAGTGACTCTGCTAAATACTCCTTCCTCTGCTGGTGTTCCTCCACAAAGTAGTCTGCCCCAAAAATGAGGGAAATATTGATGCTATTCAGCCCTGGGTGTGCTGCTGCTGAAGGTGTAACAAAGCTGACATTACATGTTGCTTTCAGTCAAAATAAAAGATACAGTGCATGATTTTCTAAATAATGGAGACATTTTATTTTCCTATCAGTGGAAAGTAGCACCTCCCAGGGAACTTCTGAGGAGGCTTGATGCCTTTGCAGTTGCTGCTGAAAGAAGAGGTACGAAGGGTGCACTTGAATCATGGGTTATAAAAGGTTGTTATTAAACCTGTCCACCACCGGCTAACCAGGACTTTCTTGAACCATCCATGTTCTCTGTGCTGCTAAGCTGTGTGCAAAGTTTGTGTGCCATTCTTCATTCATGCCATGTAGATTTCTGCTCCAGCTCATCCTGCTGCAACGTGAAGGATCTTTTTCTGCCTTCAGATGTTCCCATATGTTTCATGGTACTGCTGTATTTTAGGATATTACTAAGAAATATGCTTGAGAATCAAATCAATACCAAAAAAAAATATATAAATAAAGGAAATCAAAATGAGAAAGTTAATAATTGCAGCCAACTCTTCTACTTCCATTCATATTGCTTATAATTTTCTTTTGCATTGTTGTTATTTACAGCACTGCTATTTCATATCTGACACAAATCTTTCAGTGAAGTATTGTATAGTGGTGCTGCTAAAGGGAAACCTTATTTTCTTTCAAAGTTTTAGATGCCCAAAATATCCTGTTTTCTTCAGGCTACCTCACAATTAAGGAAACAAACACCTGTTTGGCAATGAGGCTGAATTCAACTACTAACTGAATTACTATGCCTTACTTTCCACACATCTTTATTAGAAATATAGTTAGATGGAGTGATGAAAGTTGTGAAAATAGTGTATCAAATGACTGGCTGATCTCCCTTTTCTTCAGACTCCTCCTTACATTGAGTATTGCTGCTTCAGGAGGTCTAAAGCATGTCCCAGAGCCGGGCATGGGGACTGAGAGTTAGGAGTCTGAATGCTTCTTTTTGATAAGTGCAGGACAGAATTAGGATAAATTTGGACCCATACAGATGTGATGCATGTGACACGTTAATATTTAAGAGAGTTGATCATGTGAATTGCCTTAACCAGACCTATTTGGAGATCCTATCTTAGTCAGCACACAGAATACATCCTAGGTGTTTGGGTAAATTGTTTTCAAAGTCAGAACCTTCTATACTTGACATAGCAGAAGGGCATTTGAGGTAATTCTTAAAAAAAAGAAGAGGATAAAAAAGTTTCTTGACAAACTGAAAGTACAACTTTATATTCAACAACATGTGTTTTTCTAGTACATTCCCCTTTTAGATTGACCTTTTCCCTTCTGTTAATTGCTTGCTGCCAGACGTATACGTTTTAATAACACATTTCCATTCGTTGACTATAAGACACTAAATAAGTACAAAAGAGTTAATATATTTGTAGACTAATTAAGTTTTTCCTAGCTCTGTATGCCTAGATGATAATTTTCTTAAAATAGCTTGGTTGCTGTCTGAGTTTATTCAAAGTCCATGTCCTTGGCATTTAGAAGTGAACCTTACACTGTCATAAAACTCAGGATTAAAATCTATTGCTGCAGCTTAAGAGGAAATAATTGTGCTCATCCTAGGTAGCAGAAAAGATGAAAGTGGATATTTTACATAGTGAGACACTGTGCAACAGGTGATTGTATTCATTCATCAAAAGTTTACTGTAAGCATTAACCGGTGGAACACAAGAACCTGTGGAGCGGACAAAGATTAATTATACCTGTGCTCTTACAGTAATGTTTGTGTTCCAAACAAATTATATTTGCTTCTGTTTAAATGAGGCATAAATCTGATACGTGCAGATGAACGTGTGTTCAGGATGAGTGAGCACACTTGTTTGAATGTCATATTTATCCCTGTATTTTGTCAGAAAATTAACTTCTTTGGAGTTTGCGCTTGAGCTGAGCATATGGTTGTTGATCTCTGGAGATGACAGCCTATCTGAGCAATAGCTCCTTATGGCTCGAGCTCTCCTCTGCTGGCAGATGCTTTGGGCTTTTCTACAATTAAGTGGAGATCATCACTGTTTTCTTTGAGCACTGCTGTGCCTTGTACTCTGAAGTGTTTTGTTAATCACTGTCTGCCTTCGACAGAAGCTGCCAAAGCTCTCATTAAGTTTGAATTTTGAGATGTCATGCTCGAATGATGGAATTTCATCCCTTTTCTGCATGAATGGAATTGGCTATGGAAAGGTGCCAACAGAAAATCATGACACTGAAGTATATTTGCTTTGCGTTTTACTGTTGAAACAAAAGAGAAGGAGGATGGGAAAAGAAAACTTTCTTGCTGTTTGCCTCAGATCCAGAGCAAAGACTGGCTTGTGTGGTTTCTTGGAAGATAATAATCGTAAGGTCTTCACCTTATCGTCTGCAGGGCTTATGTTGTTACTTTCTATGAACAATCTGTCACTGTCTTGTTCGCACTGTGAACTTTAAACCACCTTCCCAAAAATCTTTTGATGAATGCCACTTACTGTGGTGCTGGCAAGTGCAGTTAAAGATGCTTAGTGAGAATAAAAAAATAAATAAATAAATTTTAAAATCAACATTTAGTTTGAGGCAGGAGTTCCAGTGATGAAATTATGATGAACTGTAATAGGAGCACAAACTAATGTTACTTTTGCCCTTCAAGAAGAATTGCTTGCACGTGTGCAAGCAGAAAACAGAATGCATCTGTTGTCTGTTTAATGATTTGCAGTGGGAAACTAAGCATTGTGGGAAATATGATATAAAAAGATGTCGCCCATTTCTCTTGCTGGACTTAAATGTTTCAGCTGTACTAGTAAAACTAAGCTTGGAAGAGAAAGATGGACTAATTAGCTGCAATGCCTAATAATTTCTGTCATATTCTGTATAGCAGCTTATGAAGGCCAAATATATAGGCTCCATGCAAAGTAAAAAGATTTCCACTGTTGCACTGATGTGTTCTGTCCTGTTGACAATAAAATTTAGAAATATGTTGTTCAGTCCATTAATATAATGTCACCTGTGTGTTCTCGCTTTGTCCCTGTTGTTGTTTTCTATTAAATTCTGAAAGTATGAATACCTGCCAGTTGTGGAGAATGAAAGGATTCCCAGTGGGTAGCATGTCTCAAAAACCTGAATCTAAACCAAGTAGGAACAAAAGCCAAGGTTATCCATGCTCTTCTGAAAAGACAAATCTTAACATAGTGCAGTGTCTGTTTATTTCTGCTGCTATAAAACACAAAGCTCCAATCATAGATTCCTATGGGATGGCAGTTACTTTAAAAAACAAACAAACTTGTACAAGAGAATTGATCTTGTACAGAAAAGCTTAATCCACCTGTGTACATAACTTGGACAGGAAACATGTTTTGTGTTCATGTCAGACTTTGAGTACAAAAGGCAACATCTTCCCACTTAAATGACTTTTTTGTAGTTTTCATGTTTTTGTAGAAAATGCTCAAAAAGCACATGTACTGATATATGTTTCTATTCTGTAATGTTTTGCCTGGATACATGCCTTCATGCTATTTCTTGATTCTTCTCACACACCTACTAACTTAGCATAAGTATCTGGTACCTAACAGATATGTATCACAGAATGATTGATCCTGGCAGGGACCGCTGGAGACCCTGAAGTCTAACCCTTCTGCTCAAAGTAGGGTCAACTACAACAGGTTGCTCAGGACCCTGTCCAGTCATGTTTTGATTACCTCTAAGGCTGGAGATTCCACAACCTCTCCGTCCAACTTGGCCTAATGTTTGACCACTCTTACATTAGAAAAAGATTATTCTTATGTTCAGGTAGAATTTCCTGTGCTTCATTTTGTGCCTATTGTGCCTTGTCCTGTCAGAGAGCATCACTGAGGAGAGTCTGGCCCTGTCTTCTGTACTCCACCAGGTATTTGTCAATATTGACAAGATCCTTCTGAGTTTTCTCTTCTCTTCTCTTCTCTTCTCTTCTCTTCTCTTCTCTTCTCTTCTCTTCTCTTCTCTTCTCTGAACAGTTCAAGTTCTCTCAGTCTCTCCTAGTATGAAAGATGCTTTAGTGCATTAAACATCTTTGTGGCAATTTTCTGGATTTTGTCCAGTATGTCCATATCTTTCTTATACTGGAAAGTCCAGAACTGGACAGAACTCTCCAAGTGTGCCTCACCAATGCTAAGCAGAGGGGAAGGATCATCTCCCTCAACCTATGGATAATTCTGCTTAACATAACACAGGAGGCAGTTGACCTTTTCTGTGAAGGCTTATTGCTGCCTCGTGATCAATTTGTTGTCCATACTGACCCTCAGCTCCTTCTCTGCTAAATGACTTTCCAGCTGGTTAGTGTCCAGCCTGTATCAGTGTCCTGTGTTGTTCCTCCCCACATGCAGGACTTGACATTTCTGTTTGTTAAAATTCAAAAGCTGTACTTTGGGCTGCTCATTACAATACTTTAAGCTCACTAGTTCAACAAGATTACAGTCCACCTCCCTGTCCATTTATTTAGTCTGTACTTACTTCAACAATTTGTCTATGAAGATGATGTAACAGACAAGTTGAAAGCCTTAATAAAGTCAAAATAGGCAACATCCTCTACTCTCCACACATCCACCAAGCCAATCATTTCCTTGTGGAAGTCTATCAGGTAAGTCAAGCATGATTTCCCCTTAATAAATCCATGTCGACTACTGCCATACACCTTCACATCTTTAATATGTTTGGAAGTGGCTTACAAGAAGGTTTGGTCTCTCACCTTCCCAGGAATCAAGATGATGTTGACCAGCTTTTAGTTTCCTTTCTTACTTTATTTGAAGATTGGGTTAACTTTTACTCTAATTCTTGGGAAGGAAAAAACCTTCACCCAATCACCCTGACTCTTCAGAGGTGATTAAGAGTGGCCTGACAAGGACATTGTCCAGCTTTATCAGTGCTTTTGAGGGCAAAGAGTGAAAGTAACAGCCTTCTGGAATATATGAGAAAAATGGAGAAAAATTTCAATACATTTAAGACTTCACATGGATGCTCATATTGACCTACAGAACATATTGAGGCTACATAGGAATGTATTATTTTTTGAGATTGAGAAAGTAGCCTTTCTAAAATTGATTTTTTTTTAATGAAGACTGTCCTTTTATTAATTAATGAGTATGAGGTTCTAACCCTAAACACTGGATGCTGTAGAATTCCTGAAAAAATGGCCTTGATATGAAATCAGTGGTGGTTCACTGAGGTACATAAAGGTCATGTTTGACAATCTTTTCAGGTGTATTTTGTGGTTATGAAGAAAATACATTTATACAAGCAAAAGCTGTTAACTTGAAATGGTCCTGTTTAATTGTATAAGCTTATTAATGCAACCTTGTCATCTCAAAACCAATTTGGTTTAACAATTCCACAATTATTCTATGTAGCTTCTTTTAATATAAAGTATATTAACTTTGTTTCTAGATGTTTGGCAGATAGATAGTGAATTTGAGATTTCTGGCCTTTTTTATGGAAATCTACGATGTACCTAATATTCAGAGAGTGACCACAAGTACTTTGAGGTGTGGAAAGATCAGACTACTTTTCGCTGCTGTTTCCTGTTTGTGCCCTGGATAGTCTTGGGAGAAAACATTTGAGGTTACAGAGAACTTCCCCAAAATTTTCCTTCTCCCTGGAGAACCCTGGTCGGATTTCTGCCTCACAGGAATGAGAAGTTGATGGCAGTTAACAAGCTCTCTAGGAAAACTTTTACATAAATAAGCCTTGTCTGATTCCATGCCCACATTTTAGTCTTTCTATGAAAGGTATCAGGATGAGATTTTTGTTTGAATTATCTAGGTTGTAGTTTCCCAAATTTGTGCTTTCTTGCTCTCTGGAGAGTTGCTGGCTTGCTCACTTGCCTTTATGTTACCGTGTTTCTATAAGTAACTTCTGCATCAATATATTCTATAGGTATATGATGAGAACTCTTCAGTCCAGTTTACTAATGTTTTTAAAACATGTGTTATATGCATTAGTGAAAGGAAAGTTGACCAAGTTTTGGTATTCTCAGGTTTAAACGTTTTTAGAATTAGTATGGCTTAAGTGCGTACATTTTGAAAAATAGAGTAATTTTGACTCATAATAATGGTAATAAACTCAATGGAAAAATATTGCTGAGAGAATATTTTTATTGTGTAAGAATAGAACTACAAATTTGGGTTTAAAAGTTCTATTTTTGAGAGCCAAATAACATCATGTTAGATACAGGGTTTCATTTTCTGTTGTAAGAATGCTCAGCTCTGTTTGAAATGAAAAGAACAGAGAAACAAGTCACTTCAAATAAGGGTGTTGTTAGTCAGAGAGAAATAGACAAACTATTACAATAGTGTAGAAGAAATATGACTTAATGATATGTATGGAGCAATAAGAATGCAACTGTTCAGTTAATTTATGTTATAAAAGCCATATATGTAAAAATAACTAGCCTAAAGCCATTGAAATTTGCCAGCTTGAACAAACTGAACACCATGGGATTTGGCCCATGAAAAATAAAATAAATCCTCAAAAGATCTAGGTAGCTGTAGCTCCTAGAAAGTCTAGGTTTTGTTTCTGTTTTTATTATAAACTGCCTTCTCTACTTAAAATAAATATGGTTATCTATATTTATAGTTCTCTGTAGTAAAGATATGTAATGGCACACAAAGACAAAAATTATATCACCTATCATTTTGAAGTGTTCTGAGTTTCTGTTAGATTGACATCCTCTGCCCAAAAATTCAAGAATCAAGTCCACAACAGATGGATAAAGTAGTACAGCCCCTGCCTGAGTATCTGCTAGATCTCTTCACCCTTGACAGAGTTTGCACTTGGTAAGAGGATGCTACTAATAGCACGTAGAAGTGGACTTGCTTCATTCTTTTGCTCTTAGATGATGTCTCATTTATGATGTAAGTGCCCAGTTAACACCGCATAGCAACAAAGTCACTGTAGAAAACAATCTTTTGAAATAAAACACATCGACAGAAACTTCTAGAAACTCCATTAAAAATTAAAGAAAATTATATTAGAAAAAAGACCAAATTGAGTTGATTTCAGAAGCTGTGTTATTAAGGTAGCATAAAAAAGAATACAAACAAGTGTGTAAGAACACGGAACAGTGTAGTACTGTGGTGCACAAGCTGAACGAAAATACCTGCTCATAAACTTACATGGAGAAAGAAATGATATTTATGATGTGGTAAAATACTCGTATACAGGCAGTTATCTTGGTGTAACTCCAGCCTGAAGTTACCCCACAGCAAAGTATTTTTGTGACTGTATAATCTAGTTCTCCACACAGACCTGCCTCTCTTATTCTAAAAGATATATTTCTGAAGCCTGGAAAGCTTTGTTTCCCAGGATGTCCTGCTTGTGAAAGCCATTCCATGAGCTACACGTTGTCAAGGAAAGTTGTCAGAACCAGCATTTGAATTGCTATGTGACTGTCATTATGCAGTGGGTAGAAAGTGTCTCAAAAGAACATCCTGATATGAAATATATAATTTCTTTGATTAAAAGGGGATTTCAGTGTTGATGGTAAGCTAAGATATTCATAGACATTATTCAGTGATTCAGAATTTTGACAGAGAAAAGCTATAATAATAAGAAATATTAACATTTACGAATGTATACAATGTCCTTCAGAATACAGTTCCATTTTCTAGTTCATTTGTGTATATCTTAGACATGTGGCACTTAAGCTGTTTCCCAAAATATTAACTTCAGGTGCTTGAATATCTTCCATGATAAAAATATTGTGCAAATGGAGGACTTATATTTCCATCTCAGATGCAAAAATCTCTATGAGGAAGGATTTTTTTTCCAGAAATAAGATATTTTACACATGAAACTCCAGACAATATTGTAAATGCAGTTTGATTACAGGTTTGCAGTAAATGCGTTATGAAAAGGAACATGTGAGATACTCAACTCATGTAAATAAATTTTACTTTATTGCCTTTAGTGCAGCATCACTAATTTTAGCTGTAGGAGGCTTGTTTCATTGCCTTGCAGATTTTGGATAAGCCCCGCAATGTGTTTCCACAAAATAAAAATCTGTACATCAGCACATGATGCACAATCCTGCGTGTGTATGTTTGATCCTACTTAAAGAAAGTGTGTTCTCAAAAGTGCCGGCTCAACACTATGAAATGCAAAAGCCAAGCTCAGTGTGAATAGTCAGAAACTCATACACACACAAGGTGACAGGTCTGACATTATCTTTTGAAATCTGATGCTTTCAGGGTGTGTAAAATGGAAACGATTTTCCTCCATTTATTAGCACCATGTGGGAGAAGGAATAAAAACCCCAAATATAAAATGCTGATCCAAAACATGAGAAGGGGCTTGCAGCAGTTTTTGCCATGCGGTATACGTGTCTTTGAAGTGAGAGGCAGGCATGTCACACACCTTTCTTTGAACTGAGGTGTTGCAGAAGGTAGCAGTGACATGGCACAGCTTGGTGGCTTTCCGCAGCTGAAGCTGCAGGTATGTGACATGCCTGTTCCTCCACCGAGGTGTCACACACTTCTCCGTGTTCCCACTGTCTTTGTTTTTGGAGCACAGCCTCTGACAACAAACACAATTGACGAGCAGAGCCAGCATGGAGATAATATATGTAATATGTGACATTAGGGTGTCCAAATTCGTGTTGCAGGCTTTCAAATTATGAGATAGGATGCTTTACCTCGAGCAGAGGACTGCATTTTATTTATTTGTTCCAGGTGTTTCTGTGCCATCTGTCGTTATCATATATGTCAAGAGATATGTCCTTTGAAAAATATGGTTCCTGCTTGAGGGAAGGGACATAACTTCAGGTAACAAAATAACCAGGAAGCTTATTTTTTGTAAATTGTCTTAATCAAACATTTTCCAGTTGAATACATGTTCATATATTGGTACCGATATAATCAGTCTTGATTGTTGCTATTTGTTAAAGCACTATTGCATGTGTTTTCTACCTCTTTCCATAGAATTATTCTACTCTTGTCCACTTAACTGTAGAAGAAAAAATTATTAAGGTTGTTCAGTCCTTAACAAAGGAAGGAGAATCCTTTACCTTGGAAGTGGTAAAGGATTTCTAACGAGAAAAATAGACTTGCAGTGAACAAAAGATTCTTAAATTTTTATTTAATTTTGTAGTACTTATTTGGGCATTGTTTCAAAGTTACCTTAGAGTAATTGCATTTATCTGATCTAATGTACAGTGATTAATACAGAGATAAATATCAACCTAGTATAATGCATCATTACAGAAAACATTGCATTAATAATGGCTAGAGCCTGCTATTTCAGTGTTTGAAATATTAACCTCTGTAATTTTTTCTGTTAAAATTTAGACCACAATAAATGTGTGGTTTAGGACAAAATGAAGACACAGTGTACTTAATATATATATAATCTTAACCTAAATAAACTATTCCTGCTGAGGTAAAAGTGTTACTTTCTTTTAAATTATTTATCTGTGAAGAATTTCGACCTTCTTTTATGCTTAGTTTGTATTGCAAATCCTAAATACTGTCTTCTAATAATTTATCTGTCACCTTTCCAATTATTTCTGTTTACTTTAACTGAAGTCACAAAGGATATTAATATGCTTTTGAAACTGGTAAAATATGCACATTGATGAAAAGCAGGTATTTTTTTTAAAGCACCTGTAAGCCTTTGAACTGTATTTGGGGGTTGGGGAGGGTGGAAATAAAAGACGAGACATTCTTTTGTTTCTAGAGGATAAAATGAGAGTGAAGTGCATTGCTTTTTGCTTGCATTATGAAGTTTATATTTATGTATGGCAGTGCAGAGAGGATCCTGTGCACTGGTGGGCATCTTCATCCTCTGTTGGAAAGAGAAGTGTTTTGCCTGTCATGTCTTGGTTCTCCAACCGACAAAGCACCATGTCAAGGAGAAATATACTAAAGAATCTTGCAGCACCCTAGCAGTATGTGACATCTGTGCTTTACCATGTGCTGACAACACAACCTGCTGGATGGTTAGAAGGTGTCCTGCCTCTTCCCCACCTGACCATGAGTTCCCTTTGCTACATTTGTGCTGGTGCTGACATTTATCTGGTTGTGTGGCCAGCTGGACCAGGAGAGCAATTAACTGCAAATTAATAATTTTTCATGTATTTGTATTAATTTGTTTTCTGGGTTCATTTTCTTCCAGACCAGTTCCCTGTATGAGGCCTTAGAATTTATAAAACAGCCAAGTCTGGGCAGTACTGAGGATGGGCACCCACTGCAAACAGGTGTAAAGTAGAAAAAAGATGGTCAGGGAATGACAGAACCATGAATGCAACCATAAATGCAATCTTGTTTATTGTATTTTTGTATAAATATACAAGCTAGGAGTATATGAATGAAAATAGCAGCTAACACTTAAAAAAAAAAAACAAACAAGGTGAAATACATTTTCAGTACAGGATACAGTGAGACTTTTTTTTTGTTTTCAAAGCACAATGTGGAAATGAAAATTTGTTAAAAATAAATTACACAAATTCATGAAAGAAATATTCGTTGAGGGCTGTTATGCACTCTTACAGTTATGTGTCAGACATTCCCTATGCTGAAATCACCACAAGAGTCTGCAGAAGGAAATAAGTTGTGTGCTTTCCCTCTTTCCCTAGGCACCTGCTTTTGGCCACAGTGGAAGATTGGATGCTGGTCTGGATGGACCTCTTCAGTCTGACTCAGTCTTATGTACTTAACAAATGCAGAGCTATTTCACACTGCTTTGCCAGTATACTTCAACCTTTGAGCTAGAAAGGCCAGAGGTCGTTTTGTCCCACTGACAGTTCAGTGCTTGCCTTCTGTGCTGGGAATTGCTGATATGGGTGTCAATTCAGGCCACTTGTGATGGTAATTTTATACTGTGAACTTCCTTTGTGAATTAAGTTGAGACTATAATCTCAGTATATTTTAAAAACTATGAGACAGGTAATCTTAGAAAAGAAAAGTAAAATATAACATTTGTATTCAAACTCATAAAAAGCCCCAAAAATAATAAGGAAAGGGAGTAAAATGAGGAAAATGCTCTGATATCTATATACATATCCTCTTTCTTTCAAAATGTTTCTAAAGGTTCTGCTGATATGCATTGTCTTTTAAAGCAAGTGTGTCATACAATAACTATACAAAAGATCACTAAGGAAACAAACAAGTATTCTGATATATCAAAAATTTAAGGCCAAGTTTGGATTTTGGGTGGAACATCTTTTTTTCAGGTTTTGATTTTTTAAGATCAGTCTAAAATCAGCTAAAGTTTAGAGAACTACTATTTCCTAAATTAACAGTAATTCCTCCACTTCTCCCTCCCACCCTCCAGTTCACAAGACATGTGGTAAGCTGTTGTCAAAATTTTTAGACTAAAAATGTTTTTCTTGATATTAAAAACCAAGTAATTATTGCAGCATTCATTTGGTGTGACTGCTCAGGAAGAAACAGCTTAAGTTAGAACTTCAACACTTGCATCTTTTATCTTTGCAGAAGAAATATTGTCTAGAAACTCCAATAACGTATAACTCAACCAGGCAGTTCCTTATTTCTCAGGTCTGCCTATCAGACTGCATGTACTTCTCCTGGCAATAAAGTGTTCTATAATTTGAGCCAATTCTATAGCCTGGAAGTGATTTAATGCTTACGTTCAAAACCTGCATTGAGTTCTTACATGGTGTCACTTTTATCCTTCTGCCTAGTTTGTAGTAGAGTATAGTATACAAAAACTATAGTAAACGTGTCAAAAATTGGTATCTATACAAGTTGTAGGAGGTTTATAAAAAAATAGTACCACCCTACATTGCTCTGAAAAGTACGTATGAAGAATTTAAAATCAATCAGACCAGGACTCTATGATGTTGTAAGTCTTTTCCAAACTAATGGTTTCTATGATTTTGTAGAATCATAGAATGGTTTGAGTTCGAAGGGACCTTAAAGCATATCTGCTTCCAACTCCCCTGACATGGGCAGGGACAAATCCCACTAGATCAGGTTGCTCCAAGCCCTATACAACCTGGCCTTGAACACTGCCAGGGAGGAGGTAGCCACAACTCTTGTGGGCAACCAGTGCCTCATCACCCACATAGTGAAGAATTTCTTCCTAATGCCTAACTAGATCTACCCTTTTCCAGTTTAAAGATACTTCTCCTTTTCTTACCAATCCATGTCCCTATAAAAAAGTCCCTTTCCAGCTTTCTTTTAGTCTCCCTTCAGGTGCTGAAAGGCTGCTATGAGGTCTTCCTGGAGCCTTCTCTTCTCCAGGCTGATCACCCCCAACTCTTTCAGCCTGTCTCCAGAACAGAGGTG
>VZRW01007239.1:101624-124815 GCA_013398125.1 Aegotheles bennettii
CCATGTTGAACTTCATGTAGTTTGCATGGGCCCACCTCTGAAGCATGTCAAGGTCCTTTGGGATGACATCCCTTCCCTCCAGAGTAGTTTATGTTATAATAGTGCTGAAAGAATCACTTTCTTATGTGCAACATCTCAATATCTTTGGTAGCTTCAGAAGCCACACTGAGTCTTCCTTCGTCTCCACAAATATATGTTCATAGTCTCAAAAGGGTAGTTCTCCAGTCCAGGGTATTGAACAATATTTTCTATTTACAGATTAATTTTTATATATATATATAATTTATTTTTACATGCCACAGAAATAATAATAAAAAAAAGAATTTCCCTTGACATGTGTGAGAATTAGTGGATTAAGAACAATATTGCCTATGAAGGGCTAAAGGGCTGTTGTAATACAGTTAGTAAAGTCGGTAGGTATTTCTCTAATACTGCATGGGCAGTTTACTATACATGTAAGTTACCTGCTACATTAAATGTCTGTAAATTGAATGGATATTTACTAAGCTTCAGTAGAATGTTATATATCATTTCATTTTGTTTCCTCCTAATTGGGTAAAATTGGTACCTATGATGTCTATGTACACAACTGCCTTAGTCTTTTGCCTCCCTCTGTCCTCTGATGCCATTTCTCCTTTCCTCCACACTACCTCCCACCCCAGAATTTCATCTAGAACATTTAAACATATGCTTTACTTGTTTTCTTTTTTGTTTTGGTTTGTTGTTTGTTTTTCTTTTTTAATAAACATACTCCTTTTAGTGGGACTTGAGCAGGATTTTGAAGCTGAGGATATGATAAAGGTCTTCCTCAAACTAAGATATTTTTCTAGTTCACCATTCTTAAGGTCATTATATCTTCTGAGATTTAAGCATTTGCTGTTTACTCTTGAGTAAATTGTGAAAATTGGGGTGTAAATGCATAATCCTACTAAATGCTGAAATTTTCTTAGCTTTTTCCTGACTTCCGAGGATTGGTATTATTCTACATGCATCGGTATTACTCTGCATATTGCTCACTTCCTAGGATAGGTATTATTCTTCATACTCTGGACAACTGCTTAAACTCTGACACATATCAAAAGACAGTTTTAAGGTAAACTTCATTTAAAGGGTGTGTAATGATCTCATAAAATGCAGCCAAAAAGATATTTAATACAGAAAAATCTACAAAGTGTGGTGCACACTTTTATGCACACTCGTATATAAGTTCATTTATATTTGAAGTGAGATCATTGCAATATGAAGGATTTATTTCCTCTGGAAGTTTCTACTGGTACTACTAATATTATTTCAAATGTTTTCTGCTCATACAAAAGGTAAATGATTTCTATTAATGGTTAGTTATGTTTAATTTACAATTTTTCCATTACAAGTAGGTGCAACAGTTTCATCCTCTGCAGCTTCAATAGTGTGCATATTTCTCATTGAACATATCTGCACAGCCTATTTTTAAAAGGTTTGTTTTTTGCTCATTTTGATTTTTTTAGGGAGATTATATATGTATACATGGGTAGTGTAGCATCAAGCAATGGAGATCTGCAATAGAAGTCCATGCATACATTATTAGTCAGATTGCAGGAAGATTTGAAGCAGAAAAGATGTTAGCTCAGCATAATGAATGTCTGCCAGCCATTTTTTATAATGACTAGCTGCAGTTCTTATTGTATGTCAAACCTTATGCTGTGCTGTACTGTTAGCTTTCTTGTTTGGCACAATCAAATGATGTAATGTATCCCTAGAAGTCTAGCTGGATCAAAGACATGTACAACAGGGTGGTTTTTTTTGGTTTTTTTTTTTTTTTCCTGCCAGTAGTATTGTTGCATATTTTGCTAAAATTATAGTGCAGGTGATAACAAATATACGATCACTTATCATTTATAATGCATTGTTCCTGCTATGCAGTATAAGACATTACAAGAATGGACAGCTTTTCTTGCCACAAAAGGAATGTTTAGATATTAAGTAGATCAGCGGGTGTTCAAAAATCTCTTTATAATTGTAATATTGACCTATGATCTTTGATGCCAAGAATTCTAGTTAAAAAGAAAATGCTTTCCTTTTTTTGTGTATTAATGAAATATGCTCTTTTTTTTTTTTTTTTTCTCTGAACTGCTCATTAAAGAGAAAAGATTTCAAGGTAAGACAGTAATCTAAAACAACAGTTGAAATGTAGTAGATTTAAATACAGTTTAAGAACTCATCAGTTTTGCCTGTTTCGGGGACTATGTAAGGCATAGGAAGCTTGCTTATGTTTACTCCTGATGTAAAATCTACAGCAGTGCGGAAGGACAATAGAACTGTATGGTATGTGTATTCACTTTGGTGATAAATGCCTCATTCCTTCTTCAGAGGATTATTAAAAGAGTTCTCTGGAGGAATAAAACGGTGGAAGTCACACATTTAATAGCTCAGGTACAAAGAGTCAGATTGTGCCAGTTGGCAAAAGTTAGCAGGAAGCTGTCACAATAAATGGCAGCAGCTGCTCATAGTTCTAAAGAGTATGTCCCAGTCAGAACTGAAAACTGATGGCATCTACATTAATACTACCTTAATGGTCCATCTGCTGCTCCATAGGGTCCCTAGCTGCTGTATGGAGTCATAGGCATTTGACAGGCAGTCTCTGTATGCCAGACACACATTGTGCCAAATGTTTTAGGCTGCTTCGTATCGTTCTGATCTGTCAAACTTCCCCTATCATTTATCAGGCAAGGAGTTATGAGGGATTTTTTTTCTTTTTTTCTTTTTTCTTTTTTTTTTTTTCGCTACACATCATTGACTTTTAGCATTTTGGGAAGCCAGGAATTTGGAAGGAAAGTTATTTTGGTTATTTATTTTTTTTTTAATTGAAAGAATTGAATATAACCTCAGCTGCTTAATAAACTGTATGCTGTGTTAACAAAGCAGTGTGATAAACCCTGTGGAGAAATCACTAGTTGTTTGCCATATGATTTAAATCTTTTTATTGTAGCAGGTAGAAAATGAAATACAAGTAACCATAAAAGAACTAACAGTGTTTTGACAGGCTTACTAACACTCATTTGCTAAGAAGCAGTTCATTTCTAAGTACACTGTTGCATAAATATTTTTAAAACAAGCACCCATATTTATATCCATAGGTCCTTGGTAATTTTAACAATAATGTTAGGTAAAGGTTGATTTAACTAATGATGAAGTTATTGTATAAATATGTAATGGGAATTTCTTACGTACTACGATATAAGAGAATACAGCCTATTAAACCTCTGGAATGTTAAAATCATGTACTTTTTAGCATCTTTCCTGCCATTATGTAGGTATAATTTTAGTCCATATAACATGCACATTATAATGGTTAAAGTATCAATAGTGTTAAAACTGTTTGTAAAAACTCTGCCACAGTATTGTCTAAGCATGAAAACAGGCAGAGCTGTACAATATCTGTTACATTAAACTATCCACTGCCTTCGGTCTTTCCATATATCGCAAAAAAGCAAGTATCATTCTTTGACTGTATCTTGTTCCCAGAAGGCAGCCTATTTCCAGCAAAATTAGAAACTCTCACAATTTGCTTTTTGTGGTTGTATAGCTCCAGTGAAAATGCATTGTCTATTTAAATTTGCCATTTGTGTGAAAATGTTGAAGTTAGCACAGAAAATCATCCAGGCTATCAGTAATGATCAAGGTATAAATGCTTAGAGAGAGAGATCAGGATGTCAGCAAAAATGTCACCACTACTTTTAGCAGTACATGTTTTGATTTTCTTAGCTGGATTCATTCAAATCAGCCAGGTGCTTGAAATTGCATGATACTGCTTTTTTTTCTTTTTTGGACTGACTGAGCCATGAACTATGGAAAATCAGTGAAAGATTCTGACTCAGTCTCTAAGGAGAGCCTTTAGGTTTTTCTCCTTTTTACTTTCCTTTCAGTTAGTCATGGGAAAACCGATCAACCACCAGCAGCACTGGACAGTCATTATATTGTACTTGGTAGCCTAAATATTTTGCACTATTTCATACTTCTGAATGTAGTTTCCTAATGATATTTTCTAAATGGAAAACTGTCTTGTGTGATGTGCTGCCTTGTCCTGCCACCACAGTCTGTATTTTCTTCCAGTGTCTTCACTTGAAATACCACTTTATTCTATTTCTTGTCTTCACTGCCCTAATATAAATCATAGATTAAGTAACTTCTCACACAGAAGAAGTATTATAATAAGAGTATTTAATTACTGGTAAGCCATTCTGAGGAGGAAAGTGTATGCTCTGGCATTCAGAATTGCATTCTATCTCTTCTGAAAGTGAAAAAGGGCAGATGCAGGCACAGTTGCATAGTTTGCAAACCAAATGAAATAATTTCTACAAATAACCCACAGCTTTATTACAATGCATTTAGATCTCTAGAAAACTGCCATCAAAAGACATTACCTCTATTTTCTGCATATTTACGTAGCTGCCTTAATTTTGTGATAAGTGACTTAGATATGGGCAATAAATTCTAAGTGTAGGATTCTTTAGTTGCTTTTAATACAAAATAAAAATGAGCGTTTTGGTGGTGCATAGAGTAGTAGGATATGGCTGATGATCTTGGTAACTCTTTGGCTGCCAATCAGCAGTGTCTGGATGGAATCAAAGAGCCAACAGAAGATTCATGGGATCACATCCTCAGTGCCTCAGACATCAGGTGTACAGAGCCTGGTACGTGTGCTGTTTGGTACTCTTGCAGAAGATCCCTTGGGCAGAAATGCATGACCTGGGTACTATGGAAATTAGAGAAAATCTGTGTAATTGTTAACAGCAGCATGGTATGGCCTCAGGGAAGGGGATCTTCTATGTCCCCATTGGAAAAAAACCTCAGAAATTCCTGTGATTTTGAGCATGACTGGTAATGTAAGTGACCATTCAATAAGTTTATGAGCATGGTGAACCCTCTCTAGAAAGCTTTGGTCTGCACCTGGGTGCAGGGTGCATAAGGAAGTGTGCTTCCTGCCTTAAGAGCTCCTTCCTGCTATTAGTTTACCTGCTATTAGATCAGGGACTTCATAAAATCTGATTCAATCTGAAATTTAATCCCCTGCATCTAAAAAATTACTGCAATATGAAAAAGGAAATCTGTTTGTGCTTACACTTCCACACATGTTTAAGCACCTTTTTTGGGATGAAGTCCCTAATTTCCTATCATAGACTCCACTTTTGAGGTTAGTTTGGTGTTCCTGTGTGGGTATCCTTCACACCAGTGGACATAAGAGGTTTTAGGAGGATCCCCTGTCACCTCCGCCAGCTGTTACTCAACAAGATGTTTTCGCAGCAGCTGCTATAAAAAACCCTGCAGCTCTGGCAAAAGGATTTAGCAGAGAAATATGGTGAAAGCTGTCTTGGAGAAGGTCCAGGGAGATGAAATAAGGAGCAAACCGAGGAGAGAGACTGGAGCAAGAAAAGGAAAGCAACAAGGTAGAAAGGGTTACAAAGGTGTTAAGTATTAGTGAGATACACTAAAAGAGAAGATGAGGCTGGATTTACAATCCTTTGCCTTTGGGATGTACATTAAAGCTTTGTTATCTAAGAAGAAATTTCACCCCAACCCAACCCCGAGAAACCCAAACCCAAACCTGCTTAGTATTGTCACCCATGACTCCTTCTGCATAAGAGTTTCTGTGAATGACCTCTGAGAGGATGTTGCAAGACATATCTTTGGTACTATCACAGAATGATAAATTCTGGGAGGCATGTGAAGTGACTGTTAGGTAATGGGGCTCATTCACACACAGAGAAGCAGGAAATAAAATAAAATGAAATAAAATAAAATACAATACAATAAAATCCTGCTATTTGCCCAAGTATGTTGTTCATTGCAGAGAGAGGGCTATTTGAGTTCACAGTTCTAGATTTTCACTTAATTTCTACTGTTGTCTTGTAACACTGATGGGTGTCTACTTATTTTCTTGGGTTTTAGGTTTTTTTTCCGGACTGTGCCAAACTTAACGCCCATTTCCTAAGTGTGCAGCTAACCAAAAGGTATGCAAAGACTTGTTTTTGTGTGCAGCACAAATCACAACAGATGGATGCTCTACACTTGACATGAGCAAGTTCAGGCACTCGGGCAGCTTCTGTTATGAAATGAGGAAACAATGAAGTCTTTATATATTCAGCTGTGCTTTACACCTTTTTTATTATTTTTCTGAACTCAGCCTGCATTTAATGCAATCAGATGGGAAGGTAAGAAAGCATTTATCCTGGTTTGTTTGGACTAAAGCTTAAATGATGGGATCAGATGTCCTGCATACTGACAGGACTAGTAAGGTCACCCTCTTAAAATTGTAGGTAACATTTTTTTTTCCAGGATCTTAAGCAGCAGGGTTGCTATGGATGAGAATTGTACATTTGAGACGCGTGAAGAAACTTATATTTTGATGTTGGGGGAACAGAATATGCTTTGTTTCAAAAAGGAAAACTTTGTCAGCATTTTCTTCTGTCTCTAGCTGTTGCTTTACTAAAATAACCTTTCTTCTTCAAGAAACCGCAGAAGTCTTCACATTTCTATACATTTTATTATAGTGATTTGAAGAATGAGACATTTAACCTGTAAGCTTATTGATAATGACACTTGTAACTTAAAATTCATGTTAAGTGCTATCAATTTTAAGGGACTGTGTCCAGTGAAGGCCTTAAACAGACTTTGATTTATGAACATATAACCCCTATTGACATTGGTGGGTATGACATTCACAGCAAAGACTTCGTGCAGGGTATCTGGCTCTTCACTCAGAGGGAAAATCCTATTCTCACCTATTCAGGTAAGAATGTAGTGTTTTTTTGGTGTGAGTTATTGAACTAAACAGTTAAAAGTTACCAAAAGAGATGCTAAAAGAACAAAATCTGAAAATTATAACTATCCAAGACATTAAATCTTTAGAGATAGATCAATAAAAGGAATAAGAACATGTACACTAGGAAAAAAGCTATTAAAAGGCACATGGGGAAAAAATCTTTAATGGTGAAATTTTGTCTTAGGCTGATATGTCTTTAATTTGCATAATTCTGCATTCAAAGCGTGCAAGATAGTGTGTGAGATCTTATGTCTTCATTATTTCTGAACTACAACAGCTAGCAAATTGTCAAAATGAATTTCAAATTACTCCGCACTTTCAGAGATGATCACAAAGTAATATCTTTACAATATTTCTGTTAACTGAAGACTTGGAAAAAACCAAAACAACTAGTTTGCAAGGAAAAAAACAAGCCAATCTTACTGAAAGAGTTTATATCTATATGTTCTCTCTTCCTATGTGCTCAGCCCCCTATTCCGCATTTGCTTAACTGATGTTAACTGCATGAGAACTTATGGCAGAGCAATTTGAAATGTAGCTTGGTTTATCAACTTAAGCCCTATGATTGCTTTTTCTCTTGAGCTTCAACTGCTCACTGAAAACAAACAAAAATATATTATTTTGGGAGTGTTCCTTCCTTAAATTGCTACTAGAATTTGGGATTGTTTACTTTTGTTGCTCTACATTTATTCAGTCTAAAAACAACATTTCTATTCACTTCCACATATTCACCTACTGTCATCTTTCTTATATGCACACAACATGCAAAATCTGATAGAACATTTTTGATTTGTATTTGGGACCTGACAGCTAATGATCCTGGCTGTTATAATGATAACCTTTAAGCATGGGATCCAAGTGATACACATATGAATAAGAAGGGACCTTTTTTTGTAACCCCAGGTCTGGTCATGTCCTTCATCAGGGACTGGTTAAATATACTTAAAAACTGGCTGATGAAACCTGTCTTCAAAGTAGCTTTTTCATCAAGTATATGTGAAGGTTTCTATTCTTGTTGTTATAGCCTGAAGGTTGTTCATAAACATGCACTGTGATGGCTAAGAAGCTTGCTTTCAGCCTGAATTTATTTATGGCCAATTAATCCCATTTGTGGTTCTTTTTGTATTCACGTGCAGGACAAATAGCATTTTCTTATGTTTTCTCTCCCTCTACTCTTCTCTCTCGATATATGTATAAACCTATTCCCACCCTCTCCCCTCACTCAACAGTTTTTGTTTGTTTTTAATTAAGCTTAACAAACCACATAATTGCAGCCTCCTGTAAAACAAGTTCTCTCTTTTTCTGATCATCCTAGTAGTTGTTCTCTGCACCCATTCCTTTTTGAATTAATCTCTCTTGAAATGCATGACCAAAACTACATGCAACACTTCAGACCAAAGCTACAATTATTTGCATCAATTATATTAATATTTCCTAGGGTCCTATATTTCCTATATTATAGGTTCCTATATTTCCTAACAGGAATACATTTTAGAATTACGTTTGGGTTTTTCATGGCTGCATCACATTGGTGCCTTAGTCAGCCTGTGACCAGCTAGTGCAAAGAAGGAACAGAAGGGGATCTAGTTGTTTCCAGCTGATGAGTTGGTGTATGCTTGGTTTATGCAATTACATAGCCAGCTGCTTGGGATATATCACTTGCAGGAAAATTCGAGAGGCAGCAAATATGCACAGAAGACTGAAATTTGGGCTCAAGTGCAAAATGTGAATGCGAGCACCTAAAGCATCCAACAGCCAGTCCCGTTGCATGACTGTAACATAGAGAGGGAACATCTGTAAAGTGTGGAAATGAATGTATGTCTGGATTTCAAACACATAGTGAATTTTAAAGTATTTAGTTTAGATTTGTGCATGTTTGGCATGTTTCTCAAGAAGTTTGTGAAAATGAAATGTGTCCACAGTCTGAACAGTACTAGTGTGAGGGCCATGAGATGTTTTGATTTTGTGTACATCCCATGATGCCTATTTTTGACCCAGGCTTGTGAAATGTTCTGCATAACCCCCACTGAATGATGTTTAACTTCACAGATGAACTGCATCTAGCAAGATGAGAGTATGTATAGTGAAGATAAATCTTTTGTGTCCATCTCTTTCTTGCCCTTCCAAGTATGGAGCATTGGTGGAGAGTGCTAGCAATTATTTACTAGTCTAAGGTTTTAAAGAGATTAAGCCCAACTTTGGTAAACTAAGCTGTTCTAATTTATCAGTGCTAGGTTTACAGCAGGTAAATTAATTTAAACAATTAGGAATCAGTCTCCTAATTTCCTTTATTACAATTGCATTATGCTTTGAGACAGGAATGAATCCAGTCCTTATGGCTAAATGTAAATTAAATGTTCTGGAAGAGAGGACAGAGAGTGGCTGACAACTCTGCTGGGAAACTGGCCTCATGAACAGTCTGTTTTGGTCCTCCGCATCGACATTGTCTTGGGAAATTGTAGTGTCAGGGGCCAAAGTAGTTAATGACAACTTAGCAGTATAGGTGGTCACATTGCAATGTTTAAGAGTGGACAACTGGTTATGAAAAGGGGATGAAAACAGCGGCAAGAGAAAGCTGATCCAGACAGCTCAGACTCCAGAAGTTATGCAGAAGCAATTATTCATTAAGAAAACAGGGTTCTTTGAAAAAATATTGATAATTGACTGCATTTAATTTTCTGGACTTTTAAAGAGAGGTTTCTCACATTCTGCATGCAGATGCATGTCAAATAAATGAGTGCAGGCAATAGTCCAGTACTTTTCTCTGAAGATTATTGAAGTTCCTCCCGAACTTGGCAGGGAAGGTGCATGATGTGACATTTTTTTCTAGGAAGACAGAACCCAAAAAACTGATCGATGTTTTGGACACACAGGTTCTCTGACTCTTTCAACCTACTTCAAACTAGGAATATTTATTTTTTTTTTATAAGAGGAAAATATTTCAAAACCTTTTCTGCCCATCTCTAATTTCATTTTAAGGGTCCCTTTTTTAACAGAAAATATGAACATCTCTTTCACACTCTCGAGGAGTGAACCTTCATTCTTCACCCTCAGTCCTGCCAGAAAGGGAGAACATGCTGCCAACATCTTCTAGCAACACTTAAGAAAATATGAGAAGAAATTGGCCTTGTTTTTTTCTTAGAAAAAATGTACATAACTCTTCCATGAAACCAGGCCTATTTTAAAATGAACATACTTACAAAAACAGTTCATTTTAAAATGTATAAATTATATATATGTACTATCTCAGATGTTGCTATTGTACCCAGCTATTCCATATCTGCTTTGTTAAGTTTTAGCTCTGCACAGGCAGGGTACGTATCAGGACCCTGTGCCGAAGAACTTACTCAATGTGTTTTTCTCTCTACATATTTCACATGCTATTTTTTACTGATATTATGAAGATTACATTAGTTTCCAAACAGTATATATTTTTTAAAGCTTACTCATTGCCTAGTGGTTAACATTTTCACACTGTATAACATTACAGGCGTTTTCTCTGAAATTGTCAGCATTTTGTCAGCCAACGTGAGCTTTAATAAAAGTCAGGCTCTGACAATTTTCTGGAATAACCCAGAGCTCAGCCCTAAGTTCCTATGTGAACAGGATGTGAAGGTTGGATCTCCTGATGAAAATTAACGTGAGCCACTGCTGCACTCGGCTGACACCTAGATTTCAGTTTCCTCTGTACTGGTACATGCTATCAGGTCTAAGCACTTCAAAAGAAGCTGTCACTCAATTTGGCTAATCAATCAAAGTTTGTCACATTCTTGTGTGTTTTCACTAAAAACCCAAACTGGGACACCAGATGTGGTGAATACATGGACAGTCTATGTTTTTGTATGAAAACATCTGATGTGACAAAAGAGCAATGAAAAGCAAGTTTGGCTTGGAGCACATGCTTTTTTTGTCACATGCACACTCATGAAATGTTTTCATTACCTATATCTCTCTCTGAGACTGCCGTCACTAATTTAATTTGAGAAAACATTCCCCAGCTATTTTATTGCAAATTGTGTCTAGCAAATTGGTTTTGCTAGTCTTTCATAGTAGTTAGAGGAAGAAAGCTTGGTTGAGGAATAAACGAAGCATTTGTTAATATAAATCCCTTCTTTAGATCCTCAATTCACAACACAAATTTTTAGATACAGCTGATAAATAAAACTAAGACACTTCTCTGAAAGAACAGAAGATATTTTGATTCTGTGCTGACTCTCCTTGCCACCTCTTCCTTTCATTCCTCTTGTGTGTCAGGCAGCAATAGCTGCTTCCATAGCACCCCGCAGACTTCTTGCTGAGCATTTACAGATGAAACTTCCAAATATGTTGCTGAAAGCTTTTACTACTGTCATATATAATAAAACAACCTGTCATGAGACCTGTGCAGAAAATGCAGGAGAGGGTGTCCAGGAAGGGCAGGTCTTTAACATGACCCCTTCTTTAAAAGGGGACAAGAAAAATCCAACGTATTGGTACTTCTACTTAGGATGAACTTTTATGTCAACTGTCCACCTACAAGTGTATCATTAGTGTGAGTTTTCAGCAGTACCTTGCAGTCATAATGGCTTGAAAATAACAAGTGTTTTAGCTTCTTAAAAGGAAACCTTAGCAGACAGTTCTACTTTTCATTTGAAAGAGAGATTGAAGAGCAGTGACAAGTAGACACTGAAGGGGAGAAAAATCGTTATATTGATCAATTAGAGAAAGCATACAGTGGCAAAGATGACACTCACTTTTTCTATTGGGAACCCATTCCCTAGATCCACAAGGACAAGTCATACTGGACAGAGCTGTGGACACCTGCTGGGAGAAGGCCTATTCATGCTTAGCAGTTGATAGTAATAATTTCCCTTCCTTATGTTTCAAATTAGGATTAACTGTTGGCCCAAATGGGGCCTGAAAACTTCATATTTTTTGAGAGGCTAGGCTATGTGTTCAGCATATGTTAGTTTTTGTATTACTCTCTCAGGATTAGAAGTGTTTTCTGCAAAACCTTTGAATATGTTGTGCTCCAAAATATCTGTTCATTAGGAGATCACAGAAAGAGAATAGTAAGTACAGAAGTGGCTTTGTGGGTGGGTGAAGAGAACAAAATGCATCATGACTCCAAGAGAAAAAAGGGAGCATAGAAAAGCATCCCTCATCAAGAAAATGACAGATTTAGGCTCCTTAGGAGAGAAGTGTTTTCTTTTCTATAGCCATGGTATCTTTCTCAATTTCATGAAAATTCAGCACTTGGGCTGATACACTGTCCGCTTTTCCAATTTGCTGTAAATGCAGTTGAGTATCTGTAGATCTTTGCAATACATCTCTGTGCTTGTTGAACTCCAGTAGTTTATGCAGAGTGATGGGCAGGTCCCCAGATGCCTGCAAAGAAGTCTGACTTTCTTGAAATAAGGGAAGGCTGAGCATGCTGAAGTATCATGCAAAGTCCCAGACCTTATGCTGTTCTAGGAAAAGCATGGAAGTGTCCTACCACAGCTGTACTCTCAGACTGCTATAGCCGTTGAAGTTAGAAAGCAGTAGGACCTGGAGCTGTGCTTAGTCCACCTTCTGTAGGATACATATGTCCCTGCTGCTTCTGCCAATGTTGGAAGTAGGCAAGTTTCTCAGTTTTTTTTCTTCTGTTATTTCTCTGTAGAGATCGTAATTACCTCTGCTTTAATGAAGCTGTGAGTATAAGTTTATCCAATTTAAGAAATATTTACTAACAGTGAGGCCATGTGAATAAACAACCACACTGCTCTTTCTGCCACCCACACCCATCACACACTTATTCTGGTCCATATTTTCAAACTGATCCCTGAACCAGAGCATACCATGAACTTTCTGTCCAGCTGCAAGCTGTCTGTATCTAACAGCCTGATCTGAATGCACAAGTACCTGATTATGTGCATAAACAGTAAATGCATGTGGTTTTGGAGGATAGTTCTGAAAACTTGACCTGTAAATGCAATAGGTCAATTCAATACATGGGCAATTCTCTTACCTTTTGTGTTTATTCCTGCACTGACTCTTTCACAGGCTATATAGTGGTGTTTTGTGATAGGGTTTTTTTCCATTTATTTTTATTACTGGGTCTTTATCTTGTCATGCAAATAGGACTGAGCTAATATTGTCATTCATATTGAACAGAAATGAGAAAAGAAAAAGTTCTAATTGATCTCTTAATTCAAACCCAAATAAAATAAACATGGGGAATGATGAGTTACAGTCAGATCTCTTGGTAGAAAAACTGAGCTAGAATTTTTATGAGAATGGATCTTTCCTTGACAGATTTCCAGAGCTTCATGTTTTTTTCATCCCGGTTGAAAATAATTTATCTTCTTATTTTAGCATTGCTATTTCTTGTCCTGGCCTAAGCAATAAGGAGAAAAGGTACAAAATAACAGCTGGCATGTACAGTAATAATTTGAAGATTTATTTAATGCCAACTTACGATGGTGATACAAGTAAAAATATTTTATTACAGTTCCTACAGACAATACACTGTTTTTTTAATGTGTGGTTCAGCTGTTGTTTTTTCCATTTGGAGTTCAGGGCTTGGATTTTTGTTTGGTTTTGTTTGTTTGTTTGTTTCAAATAAATATTTTGAATCAGATATATTCATATATATTCATAAGACCCTTAGAAAAAGTTTTGACATTTAAAGTCCTATCCTTCATTTTATGATGCTGAAATCCTGCTCAGCCTGGACCCACTTAGCAGGTGGAGAATTGTTAATTGTATATTACACAGTTGCTCTGGTTTTTTGTTTGTTTTTTGACTTGGTTTAAAGGTTTCTCAGTCAGAAACACAACCTTGAGAGACATCTTGTGCCCTGAGAGATGACAAAGACTGTCCAGTTATGAGGAGAAAGGAATAAAACCAAACAGATATCTATTCCTTTCATTGTGGTAACTGGCTCCATTTTTCTGTTGCCCTTGGTAGGAAATGAAACATTTAAAGCCAAATTCCAAAACAGATACATACATTAAATACCTAAGGATCAATGTCATTTGATAAATTCCTTATCAGTATTAAGGAGAAGTATTTAAATTCATCTTATTGTAGAGTCATAATACACTTTTTATTGTTTCTGCTTAATTCAAAACCTGTCAGGAATGGCATCATGTGTTTATCAGGAGCTGAAAAATCGGTTACCTAATTGACCAAACGTATTTGATACTAGAATCCTGGTATAGCTCTGCATTGAAGCAAACACCATTTTGCTTTCAAGGCTTGTTTTCCTTTTCCCATGTTGTAGTGAGGTTTCAATGTACTGAGCAAGATGGAAATATGGATTTTTTTTTTCAATTAATGAAGTATTTAGTTGCCAATAAAGCTAAATCCAGTATACCTAAAAACCTATCTATTAATATAGTCAAGTTCAAATAATTTCAATTCCGAATAAAAATAAAAGGCCTTTTTAAAATCTCCATCAGAGTATGTCCATCACATTTTTGTTTTGTGACTACCATCTGCAATTCTTTCCCTTTCTATTGCCCTATATTTTATTGTGATTAAAATATTCCACTTGAAAAAATTTCACAAATGAAATGTTATGTTCAATCAACAACAGTTTTTCTTCTGAAAGTAAAGATACATTTTGGTTTGTCAAAACAAATTTTGAGGTATTATATAGAACTGAAAAATCTTTTTCCATCTCCCCTATATCTTTTTCTATCTCCCCTATACTGGTATTGCCAATCATAAATTGCTACACTTAAAATGCTACACTCACAAGTACCCTTAAAAAAATGAGATTTATAAAATCATCTATGTTTCTATCTTTGAACAGCAGGCTTCATGTTAAATTGGATGCACTGAAGATCTTGTCAATTTATTTAGAAATAAGAACCACAGAATGGGTTGGAGTACTCGAAGCAGGTGTGATTGATCATTTAGGCTAAAGAAAAAATGAGGTGCTGGCCAGCTATATGAGATGTGTACAAAGACAGATGGTTTACCTGTTCAACTTTTCACTTAACTTTTAAGTATCCTTTATGCAATCTTATTTCCTCCTGTTGTGCATCTTGTTTGACTGTTACAAGGCCAGAGCAATGGTGAGTTCTGAGTTTCAAAAGAAAAATTATCAGTTGTTTTGCATCCATATCTACTATAGAACACGTTCTCTGGTGCATTAGTAAAGCTGATGTGGCTTAAGGTGGAAAACTAATTCTTTGTGTCTTTCACTCTTGCATTAAATGGTATTATGGTTCTGCAGAGCCAGACTCTTAAGATGTTACATAATTTCTTTTATTTGGAAGCATTATTGGAAAATATTTGCCAGTCTAATCTTTGGGCTGGGAAGGGTTATGGGAGAGCCTGAGAGGGTACAAATCTTCTGTCATGTACCAGCATCCTTTGCTCTGACACAGATGAGAAGAACAACAGGTACTAACACACAACTTTTACTTTTAACAATCAGGTAATTTCATACATTTAATGTATGAAGAGCTCTGTGAAATTAATCTGAAGTCTCATAGCTTTTGTCTGTTTAACTTCTGCTTAGCTCTTTTGCCATTTCAAGCTGTAGTGCACAATCTGAGCTGCAACTGAGGTATGGGAAAGAAGAGAATGCAGCATTATGAGGGGAAAAACAGAACTTATTCAAAATGTTCTCATGCTAGTGAATGAGATCCCTGTGTTTCAGAAGTAAAAGAAAATGGTAGAGGGACAGCAAGTCCCTCTAATTAATGAGCTAAGATGGAAATTCTTCGTCCCTGTGAGGAGCAGGGAACTAAAGGAGAAATGCAGCAGGTCTCCTTCAAAGTAAAATATGTCTTTGATTTGGATAAATGGGTTGGCAAATTTTACAGTAAAACATATTCCACGTTATCATTTCAGAAATCGCTGGTTGTGCTGGAAACAGTTTTATATAGACTTTGCTTTTGCCACAGATTGACTATGTGGAGTATTTTCCCCCAAAGAAACTAGAATAAATTTAGCAGTTTGGATCAGTATCTAGAGCAAAGTGACCATGGAGTAGCATCAGTGGAGTTTAAAAGTGAGCACATTTTAGTATGGACAAGTTCATATGATCGTAGCTTAACAATCCAGCATTTTTTTTGCAAATGTATAGTTTTTATCCATTTCTTTGTAGTGTCTATTTTAATGCTAAAAGAGTAAGTGCACACAGATAATTTCCAGACTTTCAGATGAGGGGAACTGGTATCATATATAGAATAATGCAAAAAAATAAATAAATATGTTTGATAATTTTTTTTTTTAATAACTGCTTCTACAATTAATTTTCAGTCTAAGGAAAATCTTGCTGACAAAATTAAATTAGGATCTCTGGTTGTGGCAAAAAGTAAGATGGAGGAATGAGTGGAAGTAATTTATTTTTCACATAATTATACAAAATTAATTTCAGCTAGAAGTTTCTTTTCTTTAAATGACTATATATAATTCTTTAGTAATTTAGTTATTTATGATTTTATATTCATAGCAATCAACATTTTCAATGCAAACGTATTTGTCTTCTTTTCCTCTTGCAAAAAAAAAAAATGTATTTTATTTCTGAATAATTGTTGTTCTATCCTTAACAAAAAGAAGAACAGAAATTAGACCACCTTTTCAAGACAAAACTAAGGGCTTATTTTTAATCTTCAAAAAGGAACATTCAATATTCCTGAGGAAACTGTCACACAATTTGATTTCCTTCTTGTCTCACCTCCCACCTCTATCCTTTTTCATTAGAATGTCAGAACACTAGGGTACAGAATCTTTATTTTCCCCTTTGCTGGGATAGTTAAAGTCCAGAACATCTATGTTCAAAGTGGAAATACAGTTTTACAAACTGTTCTCCAAATACAGCTGTAGGAATAAAACTTATTTCTTAAAGTGTTATTTTTTAGATTGTTTATTGGTCAAAAAGAATTTTCTACAAAAGTAATGTGATATTTTTCTAAGTCCTGTTTTAGGTGTCAAAAGTTTGTTGATATTTGGGTTTGTTAATAACTTAAAACTTGTGTCTGAATGTATATCTAACTTGGGTAAGTTCCAATTTTAATAAGTTAAATTTAAATGAGCAATTTTAATAACATCTTTAATAAGGTTTAATTTTCCAAAACAAATATTACTGAAAGAAATATCACCTCTAGAGGGCAGTGTTAAATTATTTGACATGACTGTTTTTTATTTTATCATGCAAACTACTGAATGTCTGATTAACTGACCCTCATCTAGAATTTTTAGATCATGATTTTAAAGTAATGTTCATATATAGAGATATTAAATACCCTTAAAAATAATCCCCCTTTAAAATATTTAAGGGAAAATGTACATATTCCAGTGAGTTTTGTATAGGAATGTGAAATTAGGGTGGCTTCAAGCTGCAGTGTCAAGCAACAGTGAGAAGACCTGACTGATCAAGATGATGCAGTCAATATTTGGAGTTACCTATTCACATTGACTGAACAGAGAATATGAAGGGAAAAGAACATTTTCAGTAAAAAGAGCTCTTAATTGTACCTAGGACTTTTCTAACTGGCCACCTTACAAAGCCAGTGTGATTCCAGAAATGAGAAGGTAATACTTTGCTGAGCTTATTGAGGATTTCTTAGCTTTTTGTTTGGTATTATGTAAGATGGAGCTGAATCTTCTTTTTCCTACGTGTTGACTATGTCTCTTCTGTTGTCATTTGTAATGATACTGAAATCCTGAGTTCATAGCAGCCTTCCTCTTTTTCGGTTGTGTTGCATTAATCTTCATTCTTTTACCCATTTACCTCATATCAGTGTGCTTCAGATTTATTGTTTAATTCATACCTTCAATTGATACATACAAACAAACAGGCCAGCACATGTCATATACTGAAATCTTTACAAATCAAGATCTGCAAATTGCTGGACATCGTAAACAATGATGACATCCCTTGCTCCTTCTCTCTATTTAAAAACAAAACAAAACAAAAACATCATTAGAAGAACAGTGTATGCGTTAGGGCAAAATGGATACTGAAACTATGCTATGAGCTATATAAACATCTTCATGGGCTTTAGCTTATGGAAGTGTTTAATAGAACTTTTTGAGTATAGAGTGCTAAGAGTATGCAACAAACAGGTTGTCAAACAAAATTCTCTCAAAGATGGTTCCCACTTTGACACTTCTGTTTAGTCACCTGTCCAAGTTGGAAGGTGTGTTGACCCTTTGTTTCTGCAGCAGTATATAATTCGACATCCAAAAAGAAAATACAGCTTCATTTCACTGATGATCTTGGGTGATGCAAATTAGACAAATGACAGATCAATTATAAAATCAGTATTAGCCCCGTGTGTGCATCTTAACAGACACACAGAGGAATGGATGATTTCTATACCCTGTGCAATCATACCTGATTGAACAAACCAGGATGAAATTGAGCAAACTGTTGTGATAGAGAAACACAAAATAGTACTTTTTTCCTTCAGTGCTCATAGCCTTCTCCCTGCAGTCCAAACTACATTGAGAGACAAGTACTGAGTTTCTGCAGTGCATCGGTGGGAACTCAGTGGACTCTTTGTGGTACATTTCTTTGCCAGATAGAGAGAGGAGTGGATCGGATTTTTATTTTTGAACAGAAATGAAGAGAAAACATGATGCATCTCCGACATATGCACTTACTCTGTTACGTTAAGTAGGGGTACATTTTTCAAATTTGATATGATCTGGTGGTATGTCCAAAGAGGTTCTTTCCCAGGTCTGTATTTCACCTGAAGACTCATGGAACCCAACCTGAGCCACGAGAAAAATGTGAACCTTATCTTTTGTTGTTTACTGTGAACACATTAATCGCAAACTTCATGGGTTTTTTTGAGGTGAATGTTTTTTCTACCTTTTCCTAGGTGTTGCATCAGGAAATTTACAGAATATTTTGACAAACTTACATTTGCACAGGAAAGTTTTGTACAACAACTGGATTGCCCAAAGTATTTTCCTGGAGGACAGAAACTAACTTGTAACTGATTGTTCAAACAATTGGTTGAAGAGCCTTTAAAGAAATGAGCAACGGTTGTTACAGGAACTTCTTAAATGTTCTGCGCTACTACAGGTGAAAATAAGAAAGATTTTTCTTTTAAACTTGTATTTTAATGTAACTGTAGTAATCCAGACTTTAGGTTCACAGAAATTTTAGTTGGTTGTTAGAATAAGCACTCTGTGTGTGTGTGCACACATGTGCAATCTTGTGAGAGGACTAGAACTCTTCCTGCAGTAATTCATGTCTTCTCATGACAAAGATTTGAGCCAGACTAATAAGGGGGTGGATTAGGAAAACATGGTTTCACTAAGCCTCTACAAACATACAAACTGATCTTGAAGTGCATGAAAATTCAGCATGGGATGCAATGCAATTCTAGTTTCTAATCACAAGCTTTTGTTAGCTTGTTAAGGTACAGCAAGGATGCTGGGATTCCTGAGGCGGTCGTTTTGTTGAGTTAGCTTGTTTTATGTTGACATTCATATTAAATTTGTATCTCAAATGAACTCATAAAATGAGAGGGAAAATCACTCTTCTAAATTTATTCTGTGCTATGGCTTTGCTGATAGTTTTGTTATTCTATCTCACTAGAAATCAAATGAGTGCTCAATATATTTTGAAGGAACATTCAAACAGCTAGAACTAGATGCATTTAATACGCTTTTTTGTGTGGCTCCTGAGTTTGAATTTAATATGGATAACTCACACTCATCTAGTAACAAAGCAAACGTATGGACAGAAGTGTTTGTGAGACACTCTGACAGCTCAAACCACTATTACATTTATTTCCTTCTGTCCCCTAACATAAAGACATATATATATGTACATACATGCATATATAAACTATATAAATATAAATGTGTATATATATGTATGTATATAATGACAAAGAAAGTTCATCCCAAATTATTTTGGTAAAAATAAAAATTTTGTTGCATCTCTGTTTTTGTTTTAATTCTAGGGCATCATTTCCTTTTCATTGACTGTCATTGTATAGAGATATTTTAAGTTGAGAAATAATAAACTGATACTGCTATAAAGATTGTCAGTTTTACCATGACAACACAGCTGAAAACCAACATAGGATCATTATTGGTAAAAGTTGCAGTCTGAAAAGAATTTGTTATTGGATACCTTGATAGCTGCCAAGGCCTTTTATTTTTATTACTTTTCCCTAAAACTGTAAAAGTTTTGTTTATTTGAAATTCCATCCTACAACAAAATATGTGGATTTTATATGTGCTATTCTGTGCAAACTGTGAAATCAATATACAGTCTTAAATATTGGAGGGGCACCATTGTAAACTAGTTATTGATGTGCTGAAGTCATTTATACCAGACCGAGAAGATAGATTATGACACTATTAATTTAACTGGCAGTGGGTATGGGAAGATAACCTGCCACGTAAGCCCACAGACAGTCATCTGTAAACTTTTTATGCATATTTTGTTCAGCAAGCTATATGGTTCTGACAGCTACGAATCACTTTTAATCTGTCAATTTCAAAGCTTGTCATCAGAAAGTTCAGCTGAAGGAGAATGTCTGTTTGACTCATCTTAAATGTAAGATGATTACTGTTTGTCACATTTACAAATTATCCTATTCTTAGAAAAATAAAGCTAAGCTGTTTAGCATGGTTATTGTGTAATTTGGAAGGCAGGATGCAGTAATGCATCTCAAATAGAAATATACAGTTTTGTAGTGAAAGTTGTGTGCTAATGGATGGTGTGCAGCAGTAGCAATAAAAGCAAAGATGCTTTTCTTTGCAATAACTCTTCATATACATAAAAATATGTAAAGAAAGGAAAAATATAAAAACTGCTGAATGTTCACTTTTTCCCTGAGATGTACAGTAGAGATATAAACTCTGCAATGGATGACAATGTTCCAAAAGATGACTGTGATTCTCCAGATACAAATCTGGGGTTTTTTACTTACAGAACCCTTGTATGTGATAACATTGACCTTGTCCACAGACGAACAAGACCTGGTGTAGTTCTATGGCACGTTGGTTTATTTGTAGCCTTTTTAGGATAGGCTTTATCAGACCTGCTGTAGTTTTATGTTTTCTTAAGTCAAGGTATCGTGCTTTTTTGGGGTGACGTGGTGAAGATGACATCCTTTGCCTTATAAAGTTGTTCTTACTTCAGTGCTGCTTTTCATACTTTTATCCTGTTCTTCAGTTCTCTGGGTTTCCAGGCCTTGCCCTTGTTCTCCTGGTGGCGCTGGCAGCTGTTGTAAAATAGAGAAACTCAGTTTCTTTCACCATTAGTTCATTGTAAAGTGAATGGGACCCTGGGACCATCCACAGAAGTAAGAGGCAACCATTGCTGCCTTGGAGCAATTGCTCTCAGTTGTTTATAGAAAACACAAAACTAACTTGTCTCCTAGAAGTGCTGCAGCTTTGGGAGGCCAGGAGATATTGAATCATTTTAACAACTGTGTGTGGTAACCATTGGTTCAATAAAAAGTTTCAATGACTCTACAGAGCTTTGAAAATGGCAGTGTGTATTATTCTTCTTCATTTAGCTGGGTACCCTGTATATAATGACAATATACAAAATAGTAAACAAAAATGCTAATGCAACATAGTCATTAAGGAGAAAAATAACTCAGTAACTGAATAGCAAAGCTTTATTGCTAAGTATAAAAAGTAAAATAATTTTATTGAGTCAACAGTGAATTTCACCAGAAACAAAGTAGTTCAGTTATAGTTTGTTCTGCCAATCCTATTCTTCTCATTCATGAAAAATTTCCATTGGCTTCGAACAGAAATTTTGTCTCGATAAAACTAATGAGGTCAGACACTGGAGGGTTTCAAAAACCTTAAGAAAGCTTATGGAATAACCGAAAGTAATCATGGCCCTTCTTAAAAGTTATAAAGCTACCAAAAAATAAAAAAGTCTATATAATAGAAACAGAAACAAAGGCAAAGTGTCCTTTTTTAAGTAAAAAGATATGTTTACGTTGAGGTTGCTATGTTCTGTGTTGGTCCCTTGGACATCAGAAAGGTCCATTAGCTGTGGCTTCTTCTCAACAGCTCCTCATGAACTGCTTTTACACCAAGCCATGTGGAAGAACAACAGTGAGAAGCAAAACCTACCACTGCTGCTGGGGATGGGCCACATGAACCTTGGGTACCCAGTGTTTACCTCTTTCACTTGCTTGGAATGATTTCAGCAGGATATGAGAATACTGCTGCCTTGAATACTGCACAGCCTATATGATTAATTTTACCTGATCAAAGCATTTCTTATGAGGTCTAAGCAAGCAAGAAAGCATAAATATAAGTTTATCTGTGTCAACATTTATCTTGCATACAGGAAGTGTATTTTTATTCTTCTTATCTGCAAGGTGCATGCAGTGACTCACCATTCTTTTGTCAGGCCAAATCTATGCTTTTTGGCATTGGTTTAGCCCCTCTTCCTGTAAGAGAAGATAAAAACTTTTAAGGCATTTTTGTGATGAATGAAGCTTGTTTGCATCATATCAGACAGGATAGCTTCTTAACCTGTAGGTCTCTTTTTGAAGAAAACAACAATGGGAAAAAAATCCTTAAACTCTTTTTCCTATTTTTTCCCCTATTTATTTCCTCTGTCCTGCACTTTGGTAGCTGCAAACCTAGTTTTTACCTCTAGGCAAGTGGGCAGACAAGCATCTCCTTCTGAAACTAATGTCAATGATCTCCTTGGATTAATTGGTAAGTAAATGGTGCAGTCGATACAATGCCTCCTCAGGAGAGAGTTCCTACATCAGCAACTTTGTGACACCTTGCTCTGAAATTTAGGCCTATATTTAACCCCTTACTGAAATCTCTGAGGAGAACCTGTCGGTCTTTCGGCAGTTCCACGTAATGCATGAGAACACAACTGCAGTTTCCTTGAGAAAAATATTTTAAATTAATATTGACTGATTGACTGTTTGAAGAAGGTTCCTTTTTTGGCTTGCAATGTCTCTTGGTAAAAGTTAACATGGCACATGAAAACAACACTAGGTTGTTCTTTAACTCAAGGTCTTTTGTGGTTATACAAATTGCTAAAGGATTAAAAACCAGAACCCCTTTTAACTTGGACTCTGTGACACAACAGGGTTTTGCAGGTCTAGTCATGTTTTAAAAAACTCTCAGATTGATTTTGTATTGTTCCTCAGAAGTTGTTACTTTACATTTGTTACTGGAAACTCTTCTCTGTGCAAAACGCACCCTTACATATTCCTGCTTCCAAGAACCACTTATGATACTCTCTGGAAGGGCAGTGTACAATGAGGTTTTTAAGACAGTTCAGAATTTTTAAAATTGCTCCCTCTGAGCAATATATCAAATTATCCACCTAAGTAAGGAGTTTACTTTTGTAGTGTGTTTCATACTATTGTGAGTAAAATCAGTTCCTTCACTAGCTAACAATTAAATTGTGTGACCATGTATGGGGTTTTTCACCTGAAACCG
>VZRW01007239.1:134655-162155 GCA_013398125.1 Aegotheles bennettii
GACGCTGGGTGATGTGGGTGAGTGGGGATGGAGGTAGGGGTTGGACTGGATGATCTTGAAGGTCTCTTCCAGCCTCGATGATCTATGATTTTACGATTTATGATTTTATGATTCTATGAACATGGCTTTCTCAGATGTCACAGCACTTTTCAGAATTACCTTAATGAAAATACTGTTCTTTTCTGTCTTATTCAGTTCATTGTTATAAAAATTGTGCATGTAATTTTGGTCAACATGGTCTTTCAAATCTTGGGTTGGGACTGTGGATATGATGAAAGGATGCACTCACTAGTTGGGTGGAGGAATTTAACAGCCAGAAGTGGTGGATTCTCTTTGTGCTCAGTATTTTTGTGAAATTTCATTTTGAGACAAATTGTGTGAGTTGATGGACTACTTCTATATCTGGGCACTATTATGTACATTTTTGTGAATGTAACTACTGTATTGTAACTCTGATAGTGGTAATTGGCTATGAATTTTTTATGGTGTTTCAACTAGGTCAGTGACTTGGCTATTTTATTTAATAGTTTTGAATATTTGTTCACTGGCCTTGCTGATGGGAATACAAAAATTCGCGATATGGTAACTATGTGCTATAAAGTAATTTTGTTCAATGCATTTTTTAATGGCTACTCAGGTGCATATATGACTAAGAGTGCAGGGAATAACTTGTCCTACAGAAATATGTGCAGATGGCACCTAGCTGAGTGGTGCGGTTGGCATACCTGAGGGACTGGATGACATCCGGAGAGACCTTGACAGGCTTGAAGAGTGGGTCTATGTCAACCTCATGAGGTTCAACAATGTCAAGTACAAGGTCCAGAACATGGGTCAAGGCAACCCCTGGTATCAACACAGGCTGGGGGATGACAGGATTGAGAAGATTCCCAAGGAGAAGGACTTGGGGGTGTTGGTGGATGAGAAGCTCAACATGAGCCAGAAATGTGTGCTTGCATCCCAGAAAGCCCCCAATATTCTGGACTGCATCAAAAGCAGTATGACCAGCAGGGTGGGAAAGGGGATTCTTCCCCTCTACTCTGCTTTCGTGAGACCTCCCCTGAAATGCTGGGTCCAGTTCTGGAGTCTGAAATACAAAGAGGACATGGAGCTGTTGGAGTGAGTCCAGAGGAGAGTCATGAAGATGTTCAGAGGGTTGGAATACTTCTGCTCTGGAGACAGGCTGAGATAGTTGGAGTTGTTCACCCTGGAAAAGAGAAGGTTCCAGGGAGATCTTAGAGCATGTTCCTTACCTACAGGAAAGCTGGAGAGGGACTTTTTACAAGGGCATGTAGTGATGGGGCAAGGCAAAATGGTTTCAGACTGAAAGAGGGAAGATTTAGAATGGATGTAAGGAAGAAATCTTTTATGACAAGGGTGGTGAGACATTGGAACAGGTTTCTCAGAGAAGCTGTGGATGGCCCATTGATGGAAGTGTTCAGGAACAGGTTGGACACAGCTTTCAGCAATGTGAAATAATGGGTACCTGGAACTAGATGATCTTCAAGGTTTCTTCCAATCCAAACCAGTCTGTGAATCTATGGTTTGTAAGCAGTGGTTATCAAAATAATGTACTTGGAATTGCATCCTTGCTTTCTCAAGTTGTCATTGCAAGAACATAGTCTTGCAGCCTACTGGTCTATCTTTGGAAAGGGACTTTTTACAAGGGCATGATGTAATAGGACAAGGGGGATTGTTTTTAAGCTGAAAAAGGGGAGATTTAGATTAAGTATTAGGAGGAAATTCTTTCCTCTGAGGATGGTGAGACACTGGCCCATGTTGCCCAGAGAAGCTGTGGCTGCCCCTCCCTGGCACTGTTCAAGCCCAGGTTGGATGTAACTTGAAGAAACCAGGTCTAGTGGAAGGTGTCCCTGTCCATGGCAGGGAGTTGGAATGAGGTGGTCTTTAAGATTCCTTCCAACTGAAAACGTTCTATGATCCTGTGATGAAGAAGAAACAGTGTATAGTATATTTTTTTCATTTTTAAATAAACCATTCAGTTTTAATTATGTGTGCTAAGAATATATATTAATATCCTTCTGAGCAAATTCTGAGGAGACTGTGTATTTTATTAATTCTCAAATCCAAATTTCTGGAATATTTAAAAAATAAAACACTTTTGTATAATTATCTACATGAAAAGGGATGGTTATAAGTGGAAAATAAACAGCAAAGGATATTTTTCTTTCTAATGTAAACATCTGGCAGTAATCCTTGCTTACACAATTAATGGGCATTTAATTGGCAATGATCAGTTTATTGCAGCAATATGAACTGAATGTTTCCCCAGGAACAAACAGCTGTTGCAAGAATTTCACAGCAATTTAGCAAACACCAGGTGATAGCTGTATCTAGAATGAAGTGTTCTGTCTCCAAGCAAATCCAGTAGCAGCAAATCATAGAAAGATATAAAAAGCAGACTGCTAGATTTATCTGATTTTCTTTTTTTCTCACAGGCTGTGTATTGTTGTTTCTAAGTCAACTTCAGTAAAATAACTTAGTGATTAAATAAAATCAAATGGTATCCTAGAAGAGCCTTTGAAGAAGAGCCTGCATTTGAATTCTGAGATTTTATTTTAAAATTCTGTTTTATTTGAAATTCAAGAATTTAAAAAACTTCTGCACTTGGAATAGTTGTGTCTTCTAAGAGACCCTATTTGAATCCATTGGACAGGGATTGCTCACACAAACTTGTGTCATTCAGTGTTTGTAAATTAGAGCACATATCAGTAACTTCTCCGTATTTGCTTCATTACTAGCACTTGTATGACAGTTCTAAGACCACAGTTAAAAAAACCACACATAGAAAAAATTGGCTTCATTCACAAATTACTGACAATTAAGTAAAAATATAATTATTTCTACCAGCTGTCTAAAATTAAATGTATTACTTTTTAATTTGTGTTGCTTGTGAGCAGCTTTTCCATTATGGCTTAAATAAAGTTTTTCATCTTTCATTATGTTCTCTCATTACTAATTTAATATAATGATAATAGCTATGCTAACTTTGTGTTACTCTGCTTTTGGCGTAGATTGAATTACACATTTTATACGTAGTATGTAGGCCAGTACTCTGATTTTTTCAAAGCCGGCTTCATTGGTGAGGAAAGTAATTTTAGTTCAGCAAAATGCCTTATTTACAACGCTATTTTGTATTAGCCTATGTCACAGTCTGCAAACAATACAACAAAATGAGCAAAGAATCAAGGGACAGTTTATAGAACAATGCTTTCATTTTTTTATGTTCACATTCTGCAATAATTCATCTCCATGACAAAAGCAGACAATCAATCATCTCCTATTGTGCTTTTCTCCATTAAAATTACTATTCTTGATATAACAAAAGGAAGCCGCCTAAGTAACAGGAACATTCCTACATGTTTAAATCAATACATTGATCAGGCTCAACAAACAACTCTTTAAATCATTAATATCACAATGAAGTTTTTGGATTAATTCATACATATTAATATCAAATTACATTATTGTTGTTTATAATCTTGTAGAAAATATGCAACAATGCATATTTAAGGGATGTTTTATTATATTCTATTGGCCAAACATTGCATCTGGTTATTTTGCCTCATCAATAACTTGTAATTTTCAATGTGAAAAGTGAATACTCTCTAATGCATTAAACCAAATATTGTGATTCTTTTTAATTATTTCAAACTAGGTGCTTTAAATGCTGGCCAGGATTTTGTGCCCCAGCAAATCTCCCAGAGAAGTCATTAAGAATATGCAACACCAATTTGGTGACAAGTAATAAGACATTAAAAAGCCTTAATTTGATCTCAAAAAACTAAATTCTGATATAAATAATATATATTAAATAATTTTAAACAGTTGTTAAAAGTCATAACTATACCACTTACAAATCACTAACAATGATAATGTTTTAATTTTATTTGTATGAAGATAGAAAGTTGATACTTATTTATAAAATTGTATTGTTTCAAGAGCCAGCCATGAACTTCACTTTTGTACGGTGTCTACCAACAATCTACAAGCTTACAATACCACTAATGAAAGAAATGATAGAAACTGCTGCACGTATTAGATGTGAAAGGAAAAAGTCTCAGGACAGTAGTAACCTGTTAACAGGAACTTCTTTTTAGATATTACTACATATGAAAATTTTAAGGAAAGATTCAAGCAAGAAGAGTGAAGTGGATTCACAACTACAATATATATATATTTGCTTTATGTAGCAATTAATTATCTATGACATAAGTTATTGCTTTGTTTCTTCATCCTTCCTTGACTAGGGAGAAAGGTTGTTGTTTTGTCTACTGACTTCATCTCATGAAAGAGGAGATGTGATAAAGAATATATTAGAGTGGTTTCGAAGTTAGTCTTGGTGACTGCACTGATTCAGACAGAAGGTGCTGTTAATTTTTTCATGATGTAACCATCAAAACAAGAATGTTCTTCTGACTGCATCTGAATTCTCACTGTGAAATTACAGTAAAACACTTGGATTAAAATGTGAATAGTTCATATATAACACAGTAAAGTAACAGGATTAAGTTAAACTAATAATACCGCGTGTCATTAACTAGCACAAAATTCAGATGACTTTAGAACCCCTGAAGATTTCTTTAATTGTATTTTCTTTTTTTCTGAATTAATGAGGCCAGGCCATAATATGTTTCTAGAAAATGAAGTCTTTTATTACAGGAATTCAAATGCAGTGGCACAGCATCTAAGATACTATACAATGTGGATGGTTGTAAGAATATTTTCATCACATTATAAATGAACATCATAATAAGTTAGGCAACCATTATGTAATTCTATTTTATTAATATCTTCTTCTTGTTAAACACTTCCTAGGCATTAACTGACTGTGAGGATTAAATACCTATTATCATTCATAATCCACAATGTCAATAGAAAGTAGTTTTGAATTTTGGCAAATGTAGTTCTGTTAAAAAAAAAAAAAAAGATCCCTTCTTCTTTCCTTAACAGTTGTCTACTATTATCATGAAAGCAAATTAGCTGTTTATATACAATAACAAACCAAAAATCATAGGCTACTTGTGATGTGGAAAGTTTTCTGTGTATGGGAAGCTTTACATTCAGTTTTCCAGGATTCCTTGCCCCGAGCCTTTGGTCCTTGCAATGATAACTTATGTCTCCTCTTCTTAGTATCTGCTCAGTTCCTTTCACTTGACCTTTCAGGAAGCCTCCTCCTTCCAAGACTTGCCAGAGCCATTTACAATAAAAACACTTAGCTAAGTTAATGGACTAAACAGAGGTGACAATATTCAAAAGCAAGGAATATGGTGTAGCAGTATCCACTGAATCAGTGTGAATGTTGAAGGTTATGTAAAGTTGTGAATTGCTTGTGAATCATATCACACACCCAACAATTAAGGAAGAAAGGTTCATTTTATGTTTTATGGCCATGAATTCCAAGATGTTCGCTAACTTTTCTATAAACAGCTAAGAAAAAACCTGTATGGCATTTTGATGTGTATAATTATTTTTGAAGAGTTGTGAGAGTAAACCAGTGAACTGTGCATCATTTGACCAAAGCCATTTGGAGTCTAGTTTCACGTGTTTCACAATGAGTGGAAGACAGGTAAAGCTCTGCTGTTAGATGCTTGATTTAGCATCAGCCAACTAACCAGACAGTACATGCCTAACTCCAAGCTGGTTTGGAAAGGATGCCCTACAGAATGGATGAATGGTAAAGGCTAATATGGAGAAAGAGACCTATGGCCATAGGAAACCAGACCTTCATTTGATAAAACTCTGTAGGGTACTTAAAAATCCTTCTATCACTCTTGCATTTGATTAGGGTCAAAATATTCTTGTTTTTTATTATAGGCTTGTTAATGCTAATTTTTTCCAGAATTGTTGCCACCTATGAAGAGAGTTTAAATTATTTTCAGTATTTTGTACTTTCCATTGGAAGAAAAAAGGCAATTTCTACTTATCTAAATGAACATATGACTTAAAGGCAGAAAAATGTGTATTTTTCTAAATTATTTTTAATTTTGTAAGTGGACCCAGTTTCTCCTTGAGAGATCTTTCTATCAGTAATAAAATGAACAGTTTGTGAACATTTTGTCTACCAGTTTATTCCCTCTCGTAATCTTAGGGAGAGAATTTTCAGGTTAGAGTTGTGCCAGATTAGAAAGAAAATTGTAATGTAAAGGTGGTATACTGAAAACCCTGATACCAGCTTTCTTTCAGCTTTCTTGTGAAGTTGATACTTGAAGGGCACTTCAGCTGACTATTTAATTTTGTACTAGTATCTGCTATTTAGGATCATACAGGGAGTCGGTAAATCACAGATAGCAGGGATTCAAGTCATAACTTCTCATCACATTCCAAACACTGGAGATGTGGCAGTTCTTGTGGGACCCCACAGGGACAACGTAGAGATGACACTATCAGGCACCAAAAGGGCAATAGCTCGCTGGAACTGGTGTGTGGCTTACAGGAGATTGGACAGAAACCCCTTGCTTTCTAAGTTCCCTCACTGTCAAGTGGAGCCTAGGTGCAGCTGAGTTCTGCTTTCCCTCTCCTGATATAAGTCACATAGCAGATACAACCTTGTTGTCCTGAGGGACCCTGTCTGAGATATTTGAGGGGAATCCCAGTGGTGAAATTAAGACACAAATGAGGTCAAATGTCACATCTGCACCTAGCTTTATTGAAGTGGTGCAGGAGAGAGAGAAGGGAGAGGGAGAAGGAGAGAGAGAAAGCGGTATTATGAGACAGTTGAGTGTAAGCGGAAGACACCACCACAGTTCCAGCGACGTCTTCTCTGGCTGTTTCTTGATCCGGTGGGGGAGTGCTCCAAAGCAGGTAGAGCATGATATCTTTTTATACTTTCAGTCTCTTGCTCATCCTCCACCTTTTCTCCAGAGGAGGAGATTCTAGGAACTGATTTGCATGGGTTCCCCCTCCGTGCACAGACACAATACTGTACTTCAGGGGTCTTTCAGGGGTCCTCCTAGCGGTCTTCTGGGGGTCTTTGAGAAACAGTGAATGTGGCCTAGAGAGGTGGGGGCATCCAGCCCTGTACTTTATGTGGTTTTAGCAGGTGCAGACTCTTCTGTCTGTCGTTATCAAAAGATAGAACGGCAAGCTTGCATACCCAATTTGATCCAGCCTCGAGGTTTCTTGAGCATCGGAAGCACCTGGCATCACTTCTTTGTAAAGCAAAGGAGACAATGTTGAGACATAACAACAACTTAACCTTTTACAGGTCTTTTAGACTTGCACTGGAGAATTAGCCCCCAGGTCTAGAGAACAGCCTGTGGATTTAATTAACTTTCCAGTTTCCACGATTCCTGAGGATTGTTTGGTTCATGTAGAGTAAATCAGCTTCTTTATGGCAAAGAGGCAGTTCAAACCAGCGAGAACTGCATCTGAAATGCATTGTTCAACCAAAAAAAATACATGTTTCTTCACTTCTTGCTCTTGACTGTTTGGTGTCAAGAAGCATTTAAGAGAATTCAAAAATATTCCTGGTCTAAATTTTTCATAGCTGGCGAGCAAATCCACAAAATGAAGGAAATAAAAGCTTTCAGTCTTTTCTATTGCAGTTGACATCTTAACTCTGGCTGTTAGCTGCAGTTCATTAACACTGTACTGTGCTGGTTACAAAGTGCCATTTAGTAATCAACACTGGTATCATTATTTATTTATTTATTTAAGTAAGGTAGTATTATTCCATGTATGCTTACTAGTCACTTGAGCTATAGAAACTTAGTTGCCTTTATCAATTAAGATAAAAAGGAATCCTTTAGAAGCTGTATTAATAAAATTTCTTAATCCAGTTCAGGGACCTGGAACAGTTATATGGTCTGTCAAACTATTTTGCTTTTCTCTTTTTGCTGCAACATAAAATCAAAATTTTGTGATCAAAACTTTTTTCTAAAGTATGAGAAATATGATATTATTTGTGGCAAATATGAAATAAGCTAGACTTGAAAATTTTCTCATTATTTGTTTGCTTACTTTCAGGAGCAGGAGATTTATTCTAAAGAAACTATATTAATTGAAATACAATTAATTTATTTCTGTACTTTTCTCTTAATGTATAAAAATTGTAATTCATCACTAGAGGTGTGTAGTACCACCTTCCATGTGTACAGTGTTTGAATCTTGCAACTGTAAAAATTCAGCTACAATTAATGGTCAGAATTCAGTCAAAGATTTTCTTTGTAATGTTTCTAGATATTGGTCATTATTCCCTGGTTCAAACTTTAAGCAGGTGATACAGGATCTAATACAATCAAAATTCCATTTGCAAAATCAATATCCATGACCATAATCCAATAATTATGTAATAAACTAACTAAGGTCATTGCAGAATAAGAAAACTAGTTCAACAGTTAAAAGACTTTTAAATATATATATATTGGCATAATTAAGCCCCCTGCTAGACAGTTGAAGTACAGTCAGGTCACTTACTAATATTAGTACATTTACTGTTCTGGATTATGGAACTCATGACTACATGGACACATGTACTACCCTTTTTATTAATAAAAGAGTGAAATATTTCTGTTATCTGAGAAGATCAAAAATGTCTTATCTGTAGCACTTTTCTGCAGAGGAGTGGGAAAAAATTGTTACTCTCAACTCTTTCCAGAATGCTCCAACCATCCTGCCACATTCTAGGAGGCACAGGATCTTTTCTACGTTCAAAATAAAGAAAGAAACACCACATTTCCTTCTGTTATGGTGTGACTGACTTCATGCATGCTATGCAATGACTTATTTTTGTTCTCACAGACTTCTGTTTTTGAGAAAATACAAGGTTTCCTACTGAGTTAGTGTTCTCTGTTTCCACTATTAGACTCTATTTAAAACAGTAATATTTTTATGTTTGAAAATTATTTTTATTGAATTCTTATTGATACTATCTTTTGTGAAATACCAGAGGTACTATTTTCACGCTGTTATGTAGATGGGTCATGATCATGACTTGTTTATGGTTATCCAAGGCAGCTGATAGATCTAACATATTTGATGTTCAATTGCTGCATACCACACTACCTCATACAGGAGTCTGGCAGGAAATGTGCTACAGAAGCATTTAGGAGCAGTTAACACTCCAATGTGGCAGTGTCGCCCGTGTGAAGAAAATGTTAAATTTAGATTTTTTTATTTTAAAAAGCTGCTTGTGTTGCTCTGCAGATATACAAAGATGTGAAGAAAGTAGAAAAAGTGTTCAGAAAGTAACATCTGTTTAGGAAGCTTCCCTCATCAACAGAGTACTATGTTGGTTAGTAATGGACACAGAAAACGAGATTTCAAGAGAAAATATTCATGAAATTGCTCAAAAATTGTCTTGTTTCTTAAGGCCTATTTGGTCTTCATATGAAGGTCTGTCTGTCTTTGGGTTTTCCTTTTTTTGCTTCAAGTGCAGGGATAAAGTAACTGAAACTTAAGTATTTATAGTCTGAAACGTAGGGACTTTTATTATTAAAAGTGCTTTGGGGGACATAAAGAAAAATCATCATATAAAATTTTAGGAGGAATGGGTGAATCCCTTCATAATCTTATTTGGAAATTTACCTAAACACTAGGGTTAAGGCTAAAGAACCCAATACGTCAACTTTACATCTTACCTCAAATACAGCATTTGAGTAGGCTATTAAATGTGATGGCAAAGCATCTGTTCTCGCAGCGTTGCAGAGGGAAGCCTGCCACCTCACGAATTACCAGACTAACTCCAGAATTCAAGGTCTTATTTAAGAACAGACTTACCTCAACCATGTAGTTTCAGTTCATTGAGTCCTTGGATAGCTGGGGCTTGAGACATTGTGAATGGCAATGAGTTGCATGTATTGAGAATTATGCATTCCAGATGCTGTACTGCTTGCTGTAATGTATTTAAAATAGAATATATCTGTTTAGTCTTACAAAAAAATTTGCATATTTCATAGTGTTTGAAAAAGCTTAGTCATAGAAATACACCTGGACTACTACGGGCTTTAAGGATTTCCCGAGACAATAGTGTAGGTTAAGAGGGAACTGTAGCTATTATATTTTCAGTGGGAAAGTTAAAAATTGATTAAACATTTACTACAGAATAGTGCTGGTTCTCGAGGATGACCATTATTTATCTTCAGCCTGCAACATTGCTCACGTCATTACCCCTCCTATGTTTCTATACTTTTCTGATCAATACTGTCTATGTCCTGTAAATTTATAGTATTTTCATCTTTCAGCAAATTAGTGCCCTGTGCATGCAAGAAACAGTGGGAATGGCCGGTGTTTGAAGTGAAAGGAAAAACATGGGGTACGTTACTCCACAGCAGGATATGCTTCTACCTCCCTCCTTACACAGCACTTACATCCACTCACCTTGCATTAGTTAACATTACAGACTGTTTTGCAGTTTGAGTGACAACTCTTCCAGTTCAATCAGTGTATCCAATATAATGCCATGTTGGTGCCAAACAACGTGTTATAGGGTGTCATACCTTGCACTTTCTTTGGATCAGTCACTGCTGCTCTGAAACGTTTCAGTGAAGTGGAGTAGCTGTTTCAGAGGGTATGATTTGACAATACACTTGATGCTGGATGTAAGTGCTCAAGATGTGGCTGACACAGGTCAAGGGGGCACTTAACACTGCATCACATTTTTATAGTTTGTGAAGGATTTAAAGGGAAAACAAACTGTTTCACACAATGTTTTCCAGCACAGGCTCTAACCTATGATCAGTCTAACACCACGTACTCAGCTGAAGCTGTTTTTCCAGGCATTATATTGCAATCCTAGTTTCCTCTCCTAGTACCTTGGAAGTGGTTGCCAGAGAAATCACAGTGTCTTACGGTGACTAAAAAGGTGCTTAAAACGTTCACAGCAGTAATTTTCAGTGTTTTGAGTGACTGAAGATGTCAATGTGTACAGCCCCTAAGGTCTAATGAAATTGTTCTCTTTTGCTTGCAGCGGTCTATTCCTTGGTCAGATTACTATCCAAAGACTAATTTCAGTAATAGCTTTATTAATTTTTCTTGTATTAAGAGATGTGGACGCAGAATTTTGTTTCAAGAATGGCTAGATCATAAAGTATGCTGAATTTAGGTTCCAAGGGAATTTTACAAGTCACTGAATGATCATCCACATTCTTGTAATCTGTAAAAAGTTTTGAAATTTATCAAGTATCTTTCCTATCATATTGTTGCAAATTTTTCATTGCCTGACTGATGCAATTTTTCAGCTGCTTTGCATTCATGACTTGCTCATGGAAAATCTGCCTTAGTGACTGTTTCTGATTTGCTCTTGAACCCCTGAAAACTCCTGTTGTCATTTGCAAGACAAACCAGCAACTTGCTTAAGCACCCTGTAGTAAAGCTGTTAGGAAGAAAGCACAGGAATCCAAAGTACTGTTTATCACAATGCCATTTGTCTTTGCATAGATTTTCATTGCATTACTGAAGGGTCAAACAAGGTTTGCTTGTTTTCTCGTCTTCAGCACTGAGATCCTTATACTCATTGGATTGCAATTTACATATGAGCTTGAATTTCCTGTTATTCTCATGATTCTGATCACTCACAGCTCCATCAGCTCTAGTTGATGAAGATGTTAACTAGGCTACAATTGGTTTGTTTAACTCTTTAAGAACAATATAGAAATTTGACATAATTAACCAAATTGATTAGATGTTGATAGTATTTTAGAGTGATAGATCTTGCATTCCTGAACAGGGGTAAAAATGGTCAAAAACAAGCCTAATGGTGGTGTGCACCTGCAACAAGGAATAGTTGAAGTAACTTCCAGCTGATTGTTAGATCTGGCCTCAGTCAACTGAATTTACTGCTTTTTTTCTGAGTTCCCCATGGGACAGGGAGGCTTGTATGGTTGTGCAGTAGCTAAGGGGTTTTCAGGTATTGATGACCTCAAAGGTTAGCGAAATGCCATGATGAAATGAGCTTATGATTCTTGGTTGATACTGAGTCAAAAACCTGCTGGTTAGCTGGATGTTGGTATCTTGATGCAAAAAGTAGAGTTTGGGAGTCATTTTGAGGCTTTAACATTCAGATCCTGATCTTAAACACACTGGGCATGGTGCTGTGTATCCTCAAAGAGTTACTCTTGAAAGAAGAACAAAATGTGTGAGTCTACATGCTTAACTTTCTGCTTGTGCACAATCTGACTTTTTTTTTCCCCTTTATGCACATAAATGTAGACCCTATAGCTTCACGGAGTGCATATAGAAATTACAGAAATTAACCGTGTGAATACAGAATTCATGGCTTCAAACACTTGTCCTGAAAATGTGGATTTCCTCCATCATCCCAACCCTCCAAAGGTTCTGAGGAGAAAGCGAAATTTGTAGGTCAGGATGAAGGGTGCTCTTGGCAAATGGCAGATTTTAGCTACCTAATAGGAAATAATGAACACAGGGATGTATTTCAAATCCAGTTGTCTTTCTTGATAACCCTATCAGTTTTGGATCAACAGCCTGAAATCCTTCCTTGAAAATAGGTGCGTACAGATTTTGTACTCAGGACTGAACAAAAGTCTTTAATAAAAAGCAGCCATAAATAGTTTAAAACAATTTGCTGCTTCTCACCTTTTCAGAGTGCCACTTCTACCAGTTCTGTACCATTTTTGGTGGAATGTGCATGCTTCTCTTCTCATGCCATGTTGCAGAGGAAATCTTTTCTGCAAGTAGATTAGACTATGAAAACTTTAGGCCTTTTATGGACCAAAACTAAAGTTTGCATAAGCATGATATAAATTAGGAGATTTTCGGTGTCATAAGAGTAAATTTCAGTTTCTAAAAGATGACTGAGAGTTAATCTGGCTCATCTTTTTTGTTCATATAGAGATATTTGAGTAGGGTTGGACCCACATTTCTACAGACCCTATTTTATTTCCTAATAAAACATTTAAATTATATTTCTTCAAGGTATTAGATGTGTAATACTCATCCTTATTGTTATATTGTTATGTCTATATCCTGCTGTTTCCAAACTAGGAGACTTATCTCTCATTAGGATCACACTGCAACAGACATCACCCTCTCTATGTTAGATTTGCATTTGCCAATCCCACAGCAGGGGCTGACATCACTCTGATAATAACCTTGGAATCACTGTTTTCAGCAGAAAACCATTATCATGGCCAGTGGTTTAAAATTTAGTTACTGATATTTGGGATTTTTTTAACCTTTTCTCTTCAAAACGGACACTTGGGAAGTCTTGGAGTGCCCTGTCTGTGTTGGTTTAACTGGCCAGAGCTGGGAGGGGTAAGGATGGCAGAGGGGTTGCAGTAGTAAGGATGCGTGTGGATCTGGAGACAACTAATGAAAACAATTATGGCAGTTCTTTAACACTTTAAGCTCTAAAAAGTACCAAGACACTAATCAGCTCTGTTTGAGAATCAATTGTAGTAGAAATCAAAAGATATATTTGAACCTTTCAGCTAAGTGTCAGCTAATAACCAGCACAGTCAGGTGAAACATTATACTCGTGTAAGGCAAATTGAGAGAGTCTCCTATTTAAAAGATTTCTGGCATAACTGAAACAATATTAAAATGCCTCCAGTCAAATTAGTCAATAAGATATAATTAACATTGGAATGCTCCCACTCTCTGACGACCCAATTATTAATACAATTTTGCAATAATAGAGGAAGAGTGTAATAAAAAGTTTTGTAATAAACAACATTGTAAATTTCTGGAATGAGATGGAGTTCCTAAATTCAAACACCTTTAACTCTTTCAGCATATGAGTAACCCCTCAGGGGTTGCCTGCCTCAATGAACTGTTTTAAAAACCACTTCCAAACCAATAGTGATAACCACCAGAACACAACCTATGATGTTCAAATATCAGAAACACAAATTTACCTTGTATTCTAGGAGTTGATAATCTCAGATACTGTGGAAAGATAAAGCCTTACTAATAGAAAATATATATAAAGGACAAAAATCAGATTCCTCTGGAGAAATCACATGTCTGCCCAGTGAAAGTGAATGTGATGAAGTTGTTTTCATATGACTCTAAACATATTCAAGAACTCATTTCTTGTGAGAACTACAAACATTCCTCTACAAACCTCCTCATCCAGAGAGGTCTCTAAGTGCAATACACAACAATTCTAACTATCTTGTAGTTTTAAAGTTATTCTTTATTCTTGGTTGGCTGTATCTTTACTTTGTTCCAGTAAAAGTAAGATGAATTCATGGAAAGTAACTATGAGGGCTTTTGTCATTTTAAAATTATTATTTTTTATTCTATTTCAAGTGTCAGCACTGATTTTCAATGTGTTATTCAAAACTTGTGAGCCCTATAGGCAAGTGTTTCTACTGTAGTAAGCCATCTCTAGATAAGTATCATAACACTACTATCTACAACAAAAGTGGGGTTTTTTTAGAAGTCCACTACTGATGCCAATGATTCTACTACTCCTACTCTGCTTGCATCCCAGCAGTTAAAAAATAACTTGGGTTTTGTTCTGAAAATGATGTCTTTCTTCATTACTCTGGTTAAGCTGCTGTTTCCCCAGCCTGTGGTTTTATCTTTGCATGTAAGCATACATTATTTTTCCAATCCAGCAATGAGTTTTCTTCTTTGTCTGTTACAACTGGTTTAAGGTTGTGTCAGCAGGCATGGAGTTTAAAAGCATTTTATGGATTCACTTTTGAAAACAACATAAAAAAAATAGTACCCCAAGATTCATGCCTTTCAAAAGAGAAGGTGTTTCTGAATATACTCAATGGTGCAGGTCAGCAGGTGGGAGTGGGCAGGAAGGTTAGCTGCAGGGTTCTGCAACCCAGATTAGAATTGGGTTCGTTTGAGTCATAAGACACATATAGACACCCAAAACTCAGAACGAGAAGCAAAAATTTATTAGAGTCAAAATAAGGAAGAGATCAGTCCCAGATAAGTGATGACTCTTTATAAGACACAAATGGCAAGTTTTCTGTTTTGGTCCATCTAGAAGACTCATGCAGGAAATGGCTTAGTCAGTTTGTGCAATAATTTCTTCTATGGTAAGTTTGGGCTTTTTTGGTCAGGGAGAACGGAGAGGAGGGGAAGGAAATTTAGTAATACACCTCATTTGCACCTTGACAAAATAACCCCTCTCCAGGGAAGATCCCTAAGGTGGGTTCGTGGAGGAGGATTTCTTTCCCTTCACCTGAAGTATGAAACCCACCAGTGCATATTCTCTGGATTTCAGAAGCCAAGTTGGATTTTTTTTACTATCCACTTTCTGTCTGTGTAGCTCTGACTCTGACAGAATGTAAGTGGTTGTTTTCCAGATAAAATTATATATATTCCTTGGAGGTTATTCATATTAACTCTAGCACTTAGTTTAGTTAACCAAATTAGCTGACTGCCCTCCTAGTGCTAATGGAGAGAGTGGCCCTCGAGGTGATTTTTAAAACATCAGCCTAACTTAGACTGTAAATAACTTCCCAAGGTGCCTTATAGTCTATCCATTGGTATGGATTTAACTTGAAATACTCGTATGAATGTCCTCTCATCCTTCATTCCTACAGCAGTACTCTCAACATTTTCTTAAGAACTGAAGTTTACAACATATGTTAGTTTCTATATGCACATATTAAAATGTCTGTGACTGTCAATGGAGCAAATCTCAGCAGTTAGTTCAAACATCTTCACTGTGAGCATGTGCATAGTCTTAATAATCTTAAAATTGTTGCTTCATGATATTAATACTTTGAGGCAATGAAATACAGTCAGTAACGAGGCCGAGACTCATGCTAAGGGTCTGTTTCTAATTTGTATGTCTGAGAGGCATGCCAGTGTGGAAAACTTTGAATCCTGACCCTTGAAGAGTCAACTTAAATATTGTATTGGTATACAACGCATTTTATGAAAATTTGTCATTTTCTAAACTGATCCAATATAAATTTGCCAAAGCCTACTTTCTAATCTTGATGGATATATTCTAATTAGGAAAATTGACTGGTATCCCAAGTGACATAAATTAAAAACTTAAGGATAAATACACACCTAATTGACTGGTGGCATGCTGAGGATATTTGGTTTGCAGATGAGAATGTTCATGGAGACTATTTGGCAGAAAGATATGTGAAAATATATTACTGTAATGTGGATTCTATTTTGCCCTGCAAAGATACAGTTTTTTAATACTAGTGGTAGCCAAGTCAATTGAAGCATTGGTGAGTAGTTGATGTTTTCTGTATGTTGTTTGTTATGAAACTACCTCTGACATACATCACATAATGTTTCCTGTTGATTGATCTAGTTATATACACATAGTTTTATCAGAGCTTTGTGAGCCTGGAGATATCCACATTTGCTTAATGTTTGACAAGCACAATTCAAAACCCTCTAGGCTCACCAGGCTGTTTCCATAATCCTTAATTGGGAAAAGTAAGCCTTGAGTGTTTTGAAATACCATGCTGAAATAGAGCTCAGGGGCTGGTAACACTAACCATCAAAAATCCCTGTGTAAGCTCGCAAACAATAATACATAACCCCGTTCCATGTTCCACCCCCTCCAGATATTTGGCTGATAGCCTAAAAATATGTATCTACAACACATTAAACTTTTTCAGTTTATTTTGAATAGTAAAAGTACAAAACTCTGGGTTTATGTTATTTTGGAAAACATAAGAATAAGGTCTTAATTATTTACAATATTTCTGAAGAGAAATATTGGTTTGCTTTTTCTTTTCAAATAATGGTTTGTGTTAATCATTTCTTAACTATTTTAGAGGAACCATGCTGAAAAACAACACAGCTGATTAATACGCAAAGGTACCTGTGTTTTATCAGATTATGCAGTAGGAATAAGGTTATGGTTAGTGATTCATCATTTTCCCCATCATCTATTTCAGCTGCCTTTCTGAAGTCTGCTCCTTACTGTAAGGCCGTATGGGTGACTATAAGTAAAAATAGTAAGTTGCATTACACTTTTATGCTTTTCTACATGTTTGTCTTTTCCAGCTTTTTGGAAGCTCTGACCAGGACATTCTACTCATCCTGCTGCTGATTTGCAGGACAAATCTCTTAGTATCTGAGGACTTAGTAATATTTTAAAAGATAAAATCTGGAGACTATGTTAATGGAAGTCAGGCAAAGCATGAAACTGTTTACACAGGTTTTGCACTATTTTGCATCTTCTGTTGATTTAGATTCATCTCAGAACAGTGATGGCATATGTTGAATAAGTGGGAGAGGAGCTCAGGAAGATATATGTTTATTAAAAAGTTCTTTCTTCAAGGCACAGATAATTCAATTTGTTCTGAGGAAGGAAGGAAATATTGTTTATCTTCTGAACCTCAGCTGGACAAATACATCCTGATCAGTGTGAGCTAAAACAGTGTAGAAGTAGACATTTGAACAGTGGGCTCCAAGCTGAGAAAGCTGCAAGCAAAGCTTAATTTTGGAGGATATGAGGTTGTTCTTGGAAACACTCCTCAGAAAATTATTATTTAGTGTGTTACAGTAAATGTTATGTAAAATGATAAAGATGTTGTCATAAGCCCTGTGCAAAACATAAAGCCAAAGTACTAATGCAAAAATTCAAGGTATTAATAAATTAAAATTTATGTTTGTTAGGATGACAACATTTTAATCGTATTTTGAAAAAAAAATAACTTTTGGTCATCCTCTCTTAAAATTTGTTGTAATATTCTGTATTCTGTTTGTCATTTAGTGATACGCTCATAGTTTCCTTTTATTTGCACACATAGACTATGGCTATGTTAAAATAGTTTTTCTATGCTAGCTATAGTGCTACATCATCTTTAAGTGTATTTTGAAGTTGCATTGAAATTTCCTCAGCAGCTGGAACAACATTTTTAGATGTGGAAGTGTGACTTTGCTAGTTATGGAATGTGCAAAAGTGATGATGAAGTAGGTAAGAAGCATAAAAAACTGCAGTTTTGATCGAAGGAAAGCAGATGAAAAAGATGGTTTAAATTTTTTTTTCCACTATATCTAAGTTAAGAATATTACCCATAACACTACATAATTGAATTAGTTATTAAAATCTTGGTATTAAGGCCGAAGTCTGAGTCAGAAGCTTAGTAGTAAAAGGCTGCTAAAACTTAATTTCTCCTAAGTGGGATTTGAAAGAAAAAACTGTGGGCTCATAACTATGGGGAAATGAAAGATTTGTTTAAAATATGAGATGGGAAGATGAAGTCTGGACCACAGATAATGTTTTCTGTTAATTTTTAATTTTATTTGCATCTTGGTTTTGGTTGGATTTTTAAAATCTATTTATAATTGCTAAGGCAGACTAACCTCTAGTAACCACCTTAATGACATCTGTGTTTTTGCTAGTGTGATTCACCAAACCTGTATGTAACTGTGAGATTGGACAATATCAAAGAAACACTAAGATGAAATGCTGACTGTGTCTGCTACAATTGTCTAAAATTCTTCTTCGGTGTGTCCCTTCTCTGACTTATGGAGCTTAAGTCACTCTAGCAAGAAGTTATAACTAGAGTTCAGATTACCTTACTCAAGGTAGCGTGGATTTCCTAACAGAAGAGGTGGCAGGGAACGATGACAGTCTGGGGAGATGCATGGAGGATGTGACTGTACATGGCAGCAGGTTCTGTAGATGTGTGTGCAGTTAACTCTATCTGAATGCCTAACTCTTGTTTAAGACCCACAAGCTAGTCAATATATGGCAGATGTTTTACTTAATAAACGTTTACTATCTAACAATCATTTGTAGGGGATGGAGTCTCTCTATGTGTGTAAAAGTATATGACATCAACTACACCTTAATGCTCCAGTCCTTATCTCACTTCCTCAGCCCCAATAAATGTGGTTTTCTGGAGGATTTATATTTTTGATTAATATTTCTGCCATCTGTGATTCCAAAGACTTCCCTAAACACTGATGGAATGTCTCCCTCCAGACAGCTGTGGTGTTCTCTGCCACTACAACAAGCTCTGAATTGATGTTAAAAAAAATAAAATAAAATAAAAAATGCCATCTCTTCTGCATCTATGACATACTAAATTTTTGTATACTGGCTGCTTAATGCAAATATTTCATAAAATATATGAAATATCTGAACTGATTAATATGTGAGTCTTCTCTCACTGGTCTTTCTCTCTTGTAAACACTGGTTAGCTTAGCTACACAAATGGTAGCATGTGTATAGTTAGTGAGTTTGTCTTCTTACATCTATAATACAAGTTTATAATGGAGGCAATGTCATATAGTATTTAACTTTGACATTTAGTGTTTGCCCTAGTAGATGGTCTTCCTTTTACTTAAGTGCCATTACTTTTATGTAGTCCATTTTCATTGCATTTAGTCCCATTTTAGTAATAATGCTTGCATGATTTACCAGGCAAATGCAATCTTTGCCCTGAATGGCACAGTGCAAGAAAAAATGGAAGCTGTTAAGAGGCTGAATGGCAAAAAAGTATTATTGACCTATGCTGGCAGCCATGTGTTTCAATTATTTTCAAGAATCCATTTGTCAAATAAGTGAAGCGATGTGGGACGTCAAGTTCAAGCTGGGGTTAGTGCCTTTCTACATCTGATATGATGTATCTTCTGTAGCCATTTAATTGAATTACCCAATTTATTTTTCAAGCAACAATGCTCTACCAAGAGCCATGACATTAAACAATTAAATATGAGTTTAAAAGTCTGCATTTTGTGTAGTTCATCATTTCTCTGCAGGAGACAGTCGGCCTAGGGACATGCTGCATTCTGGTACAGTAAAATCTTAGTGTCTCAGGGAACACCCATCCTATCCCAAATAGCAAAATTTTTGAGAGCAGCATGGATGCAGAACCTGCATGTCCAATGCCTGGTCAATGCCGTAGAAGCTGTCCCCATCATTTCTTGGGAGATAAGAAGTTGTTAGCTTCTGTGTTTCAAGAACTTCTGGGTTTCCAAGTTGGAGATCAGAAATTCAGATCAGGAGCTAAAATTAAGAAATTGTGAGCAAGAGGTTGGGGAAAAGGCTTGGCTAAGATTTAGATTGCAAAACCTCCTCAAACTTTTGCAGCTGTAAGAATTATCCAAGATCTGTCTTGATCAAATAACATGTGATTTGTGCTTTTATTGATTTTCTTTGTGTTAGAAATTTTTTATCTCTACTGAGATAAGAGAAGTAGTTCTTTACTGGGGCATTCACACAGTGAGGTAGTCTGCTTCCCTATTCTTCCACAAATATTTAAGGTATTTTTATCAATTTTACTAAAAATTAAATTTAAGAACTGAGATATTTGTTTTCTTTGTGTTTTCTTGGTGTCATTTGAAATCAATGAAAATATAATTTTAAAGAATCAGAGATTTTCTTTTGTTATATACATAAAGATACATATTTTGATATGAGAAGAATAATTACTGAATCAGAGAGAACAGTAGTGACTTATTTTTTTTTCAATTAACATTCAACAATTAAATTTTAATATGGTCAGGGAATTGTTCAGAGCCTTTTGTATGGGGATACTGCACCTTTAATTATCTGCCCTCTGGTGCCAAGCCTTTTCTTTGAGTGCTTCTATAAAAGCTTATTGCAGCTAGTTATTGAGCAAATTAGTACTTGAGTTTTGGTGAAAAATGTCTTTATTAGTCCTAAAACCAGAGTCACTGTGCATTCCCAGAAGGCGTGATTTTGTTTGATGAATAAATCTAGTAATTATCCTGCTGTTAAGGCTGTACCGCAAATGTCATAAGCAGATAAACAGAGGGAGTAAGCCTTCCGTAAATTCTCTAATTATCTATGTTGGACTACTTATTGCCTGCAGATGATTTATGAGCATATTGATATATCCTTAAGTATTTTCATTTGAGTTCAGAGATGCAAATAATTAAGGCAGTAGTCATTTGTGAAAGAAAGTGACAGGTCAGGGTCATCTCATTATAAAACTTGTGCCCGTGTTCATGCTATAGAAGAAGATATAGGTATGAGCTGTTTGACTAGGCTACCTCCTTTGGCATCTGTAACATTCCCTTTATTTTTTAATATAATTCTCCCAATATTCAGTAAATGTCTCTTAGACTTCAGTTTGCTTAGATCCTCTCAGGTCAAAATAGAGATGATTGCCAGATTGATTTCCAATACCCAGCATGTATGTTAACCTGGAGAACCATGCTGGACAATGTTTAGCTAATAATGTTGAAGATGGTAATTTTCTTCAACTTACTATGGCTGTTTGAATGTTCAGTTCATGCTTTTGTATCATGTCATTTTGAATCACGTTGTAGGCCTAGGGGCAGTCAATATGGCTGGAATGAGTTGTTCATCTTCCTTTCTCAGAGGAGCCCTTTATATAGAATCATATAGCTGTAAAAGTTTTTAAATAACCAAGACCTCCACATGAGTAGCAGCAGTAAGGTGCTTTTCTCCATTTCAGCTGTTAAGGGAAGTTTCTGCTGAATATCCAAGATATGGAGAATTTGCCTCTGGCAGTAAAAAACAGCTGAGTGAAAATACTGGAAAAGCAGGTGTGGTACAATGTCTTATCTCTAGATGCATCTGGATTTCATATGTTGAAATTTGCATGCATTTCTCTTGTAACATGCCTGTGTATCTCTTTTTTCTGTCTAACATTACACAAAAAATTTGGCCCAATGTATTACAGTTTTTTGTGACCGATATTTTTAGTATTGTTAAAAAGTTGTTGTAGTGGAACTTGTATGATTTGTGGGGTGAAATAAGAAATTAAAACAAGTGCTGACTGATAAAAAATGGTGTTGAGAAGGGTTGCAACAACTTTTGCTCACAGCTAATTCAGAGTAGAATTATTCTGCTGTAAAAGCTATTTTATATATTCAGTTATGCTTTAGTAAGCAAATTTCAACAGATTTTAAAATGGAGGGGAGAAAATAAGTTTATAGGTTTCTATTGATATATTGAATATTGAATCCTTCAGATATACTCCAGTCATAATAATTTTAGCAGAACTTGTTCTCAGAAATCCCAGTTATGGGATGAAACTTGAACATCTCATCTGAAAAGCCTCCTCAGATTTTTAAAGGGGAGTATTTCTTTAATACAATTCCTGTGTTGTGTGATGGGCTGATTTTGGACAGATTTATGGAGGTGCTGAAATGGGACAGTATATCTGCCACACATAAAATGGGAGTAAATTAGAGAAATAATATGACCTGGTCATTGTCATTAGTCTAGTCTAGGAGAGTTGGCCTTTCTGGTAATCCCTTCTGGACATAATGATCTTAGATGTCACTTTGAGTATGATTGCATAAACAATATGTGGATTGGACAGACCTGCAAAATTCTTTCAACACCCAAATACCATAAACTTATTACCTGAAGGAACAGGAATTACTATGATATTAAAAGTTTCTCCTTAACTTTTTTCCCCCTATCTCAGTGACTTTACTGCACCCCATCTTTTGTTGTTTAAAGTGGGTTTTTTGCAATTACTGAACAAGCCTTTAATTTTTATTTTACTTGTAATACTATCAACTGCTTCTCTGCAGAGGCAGAATACATTCATAGAAACAAAAGGTGTTTCACTGAAAACACTGGAAGAATCCATGATTTTCAGAAAGACTATTAGCAATTAATTAGGGATTAAATGCTGAAAATCTGTCAAGTCACCACTAATCGGTTAAGCCTCACATGCCATCAGCTCACAGGTCAGAACTTTTCATAACTCATGCTGCGACCAATCTGTCCATATAAACGAGTATTTCTTCCTTGTGCACACATGACATAAAATGTTTTTATTGCTATTTTAAACTTAAAATAGCAAGGATTTTTATCAAGGTGATTTTTAGTTAATTTATTTTTTTTCTCATAGTAACATTACTGATTTGTCAGTCAGCAATAACTAGAAAATGCTGGACAACTAGTGTACAGTGATTTCAGTAATTTGGGATGATTTTTTGAGAATAGTCAGTCAAATATCTAGATAACTTTGATGCTTTTCCTTCTGTGGGGTTGGGTTTTTTGTGTTTAAGTTGATAGTGTTCATTGGTGCATATGTTTATACAAACCTGCTTTGGGATATGTGTATGTGAACATGCATATAAATGGAAATCAAATTTCCATCTGTGATCTACCAGGACTTTTCACATTTTTAAATCAAATAGCAAAAGCAATGCTATGTGATGTCTGACCAATGACTGAATTTTTTGAAAGTGAAATATGGAAGCTTAATACCTACAACAAATTAATATTGATAGACTATAATAGTTTTGAGAGATCTAGTCAAATAACCAAAATGTTCCATATAGCATGAACTCATCAGGGCAAACATAACAGGAGTCAGAAATAGTTTCTTGAAATAATTGCAGGCAATTTTTCAGTTTGTTGTAGCATGTGTGACACCACCTAGGAAATCAAAAGGGTTGATGATCACTTCATTTACTGTCAATAACTTCCTAAACTCTTGCCTATTTCACAATGAAGAGATGGGCCAGTGTTGTACAGTAAAACTTAAGTCTTCTTCCTAATGAGTGACTTTTTTGTGGATGAAGGAGGGAGACTGCAATACAGAGAGGTTATATTATTTTATTTTTTTTCTGTTTTCACAGTTAGAGGCTGATGGCCACATAGCCGAAAGGAATCAGCTGAACTGTGGAATTGTTATTTGGCCTCTGTCACTGTCTTTTATTAGGCATTATCAGAAAGCTATGCTAGATGAATGACTTTTTCTTTTTACGAGAATTAATAAAATTGGGCTGGGCTTAATGAAATTAGTTTCATAAAGGTCAGATAGACATTCCAAAATATATGTCCTGATTTGTGCAGAAGGTGTTGACCATTTACTTTTAAGAAAACAATGCAAATATCCAGACGCTGTATTTTAAAAGTATTTATTATCTAATTAATAAATTACATACTACGCATCTTCAGAAGAATATCCTGAAAAGCAATAATAATACTGGCAGCATTGTAATATTAGTAGCATTTATTATTCTGTACTATTCAGCATTGTTTTACTCTGTGCATTAAATGTGGCAGTGGGAATTATCCATTAATAAGTCAGTTTACATGAGCAGATTCTTAAATCATCCTATTTCTTCTTTTCAGTCCTGAAATTTTGTTACAGTTTCTTACTAATCTCTTTTTATTTTTGAAATAATAGTTTAAAATGTAGCTTTTAAAATANGATTACACCACAGATAATTAATAAAAATCAATTAGTTTGTTAATGAGTATTCTGCCATTACCCAAGGTGGCAGAACCCAGCTGGGGGAAAAAACCAGCATCCCTGAATAGGACATTTTAGATGCCTGAGTTCTGCTGAGAATTTCAAAGGAAATAACTGTAAGAGGCAGCACTACTTGGGTTAAAACTGGCTAAATTTCCTCTTGAGATTGCAGCTCCTCTAGCTAATAAATCCAGTAAAAAAGTGATTCACCTTTAGTGTACGCTATAAACCCTTTTCTGATGCCTTAAGTACATTGCCCACTGCCCTGTATTAAAAACAAAACCCATAGTTGTAAATGTCAATGACTAGAATTGTTAGAGCTCTTGCATCTCCTCGCTTTAGTGTAAAAACTAGAAATGCCCATTACATCTTAGATGACTTTAGGATAACATTTTGCATTCAGATATATAAATGGCATAAAGTCAAACATGATCTGACAGAGAAATGCAAAATGCCTTCAAATGGTCCTCAGACTAAAATGGAAAAGTTCAATGGTAATGTTTATCCAGTTGTAAGTACACTTTTGTAACACAAAATATACAAAATATTTCCACCACCTTTCTTTTATTTTGTCTATCCACTGTGAAGCTGCAGTCAATTTAATCAAAGTTTATGCAGAACTGAAAAAAAGTTATAATCAATACACGCATTTTCAGGCACATAATGTATTTTTGATTCCTTGGGTGTATATATCCGGAAAGAAATAAATATTTCTACAGCAAGAGCGTGGAAAGAGCTTGGATTTGGAATAATTGTATATAATTCAAATTTTAGTATTATTGTCAGGAAGCAAAGGAAAATAACTACACATAGAAAATTAAAGTATTGATACCACTAAAAGTCAAACTCTTTTTATTGATCAAGACAGATGTATACCACAGTAAGAGAATTCCTGGATTTTTTAATACTATAGGTGGTTATAAACCATTGTTTCAAGGAATATTTTCTGTGTGAGATGAAAACTTCTGTTGTGATATACAGATCACGCATGAGGTAGATAAATATAATATTTTTTATATACTGTTGCAGTAAACATAGTGTTACTTATTTAAAGTATTTCTAAACTTACAGTTATCATCTTGTTTTGGGAAACTTGCCATGGAGTTCACTGTGAGCAAGTTGTGTGTTTGGGTGCACAGCAGATGATCTGAAGGACTTACAGTGCTATTGAATGATTTGTGAAACTGGGTTTGCTTCCATAAACATTGGATTTTAGAGTTTTCAGATGGTATAATGGAATGACCAATGTCTTTTCCTGCTTTTTGAACCATTGGAAAGATATTTCAGTGTTTAAAATTCTGGGTTGAAACTCAACAAATAATTCTGTATACTGTTTTCAATTTTTCATTATTTCTGTGTATGTTGGTTTTCCTTCTATAATATAGGGATTAAAATAGCTTTCTTTTAATCTACTTTTAGACTACTATTTTTTTCATCTACTTTTTATTCTACTTTTAGACTACTTGAACTTTTTTATCTAATCAAATTGTATTTCAAAGAATTTTTAATTCTCTGTTCTTTGTCTTGACCATGTTATCTTATAACTGATGATTTCTTAAAAATTATAGGATAGATTATGTTGTTGTATATGACTATGAATTGTCTGAATGACCTTTTAAAAATTACTGTCTATTTAAAAACATAAGCCTAACATATAAAATATCGTGAGCATAGCTTCCTCATTACACTGTTTAACATCAGATGTATTTTCTCATTAAGCTGTGTACCTACGACAGATAAAAGCTGTCAGAATGTAATATTTGTATCAAGTTAAAGCTTCAGACAAGGTACATACTTCTTATAAATACAGAGAAGAAAATTTCCATATTTACATAATTATCTCTATTTCCATATAAAACATCTCAATTTTGAAGATGTGCTGAGCTTATTGCTTTTATTGTATAACACATGGTGGAAGCAGCAGAGAGTTGTAAATGATGGTGATCTTGGAAATACATTGTACCTTTAACATTCTTAGACATAAAGTTAAATTTTCCATTTTTAACCTTCAGTAATCTAGCAAGCAATGGACTACTTTAATGTGATTCTTGACACTCATTAACCCTTGATTACCTTTTTCATCAACCAGCAGGAGCAGGTCCTTGGCATTTATTAGCTATTGATAACTATCTAAGGCCAGTGAGGTACAGAACCTCATGTTATTAGATGTTGCGTGTTGAAGACTCAAGCTAAGAGTGTGCAACAGAATGTATACAGCCTGGTTAATTTCAAAACTGAGACTGCAATTTGCAGTATAGGCTCCTCAATGGTCTGTTTGTGAATGGTTATCTTGTTTTTTTTATATTTGTATGCACCATATAATGTGCTTCAAATTCATTAAAGATTACAAGGTAATAGTAATGTTATATGGAGAATATTATACTTATTTCATGTCTCTTGCTTTAGACATAAGGAAGAAGTTTTTCACCATGAGTGTAGTGAAACACTGGAACAGATTGCCCAGAGATGTGGTGGATGCTCCATTTCTGGAAATGTTCAAGGTCAGGTTGGACAGGGCCCTAGGCAACCTGGTCTAGTGGAGGATGTCCCTGAGCATGACAGGAGGGTTGAACTAGACGACCTTTAAGGTGCCTTCTAACTCAAGCTATTCTGTGATAGTTTATATTAATATCCTAGTAAATGACCTTACTTAGCAGTGTGGGTTTTTGAAATGAGGGGTATTGAGAAAACAGCCTGTTACCAACACTGCTTTTCACATTCTGCCACCTTGGTTATAGAATATAGATTTACGAGATATCTCAATTGTACATTACTTTTCATGCGTACAATTGAGTGCACTACAGAACTGTTAACAAAAACATCCTGGCCTGTGTTTTGCAAATGATGAGAGTTCGATAAAATTAACAGGTTTTACTGGAAAAAGTCATAACAATGTTTTTGTAGTTGTGATGTATTTTGGTAAATGGCAATGAATGCCATGTTTTTGTTTGTTGGGTTTTTTGGGGGGGGTTTGTTTTATTTGGGAATTTTTGTACTCCTATCATCCATTATTGGTGGAAATCACTGTTCCAGGTGCAAGCAAAATATTAATAAGTCAGCTCATCACTTTGAAGGAGGATGCTTGAGAACTGAGGAGCAGAGAGGTGAGGAAGTTACGGGAGAAGAGCACTGAGCAGTTGATACAGTTTCTAGTAACCCTTTCCCTGGACATGCCTGAATGTCTTCTTTTGTTTATCCAATTGTATTAAATTTCACAAACACAGAGTGTAGTAAGTTGGGTGGAAAGTGTTGCATTCCAATATGAAGGCTCCACGTTCGTGTCTCTAGAGAGGTGTTGTCAGCCTGTCTGCATTTCTGGTAGAGTTGGGGCTGAGGGTGGTGGAGAGGCAGTGGCCCAGAGTTTGCTTCTGGTGATGTGTTGAGGGTCTAGACAGAAAGGCTGGAAGGTGG